>PVIH01007985.1:0-95335 GCA_004025045.1 Sigmodon hispidus
TCGCAGTAGGGATCCTTGCAGATACCCTCAACAGCAGCAGGAGCTGTGGGTGTGGCCAGGTGCAGAGTTCAGCTGCCCCCTGCTCCAGAGTGTGCTGGGACGCCACAGAGAGCACCAGTCCTCTGGTCAGGGTTCGAATCTGCCCCTCAGAGACCCCTGCAGTTGGTTTGCTCAGTTCACTCAGTTCGGGGTCGCAGTACGGATCCTTGCAGCTACCCTCAGCAGCAGCAGGAGCTGTGGGTGTGGCCAGGTGCAGAGTTCAGCTGCCCCCTGCTCCAGAGTGTGCTGGGACGCCGCAGAGAGCACTGGTCCCGGTGGTGGAACCGGAAGCAATGGGAGCTCAACTCTCCCTCCCAGGCCAGGATACAGGGGCTGAGGCCTGCAGAACCCTCCTCACCTCTGGTCAGGGTTCGAATCCGCCCCTCAGAGACCCCTGCAGTTGGTTTGCTCAGTTCACTCAGTTCGGGGTCGCAGTAGGGATCCTTGCAGATACCCTCAGCAGCAGCAGGAGCTGTGGGTGTGGCCAGGTGCAGAGTTCAGCTGCCCCCTGCTCCCGATAGGGAGCTTTAACACAGAAAATATCTCCATTATATTGTGTCAGGGACAAACCTATAAAGCATTTTCCTAATTTGTGATTGGTGTGGGGAGTGGTCAGCTGAATATGGATGGTATCTCTCTGGGCTTGTGACCCTAAGTTCTTTAAGAAAATCGGCTAAGCAAGTCGCGAGGAACAAGCCAATAAGCAGCATCCCTTTATGATCTCTGCATCAGCTCCTGACTCCAGATTCCTACCCTGATTTTCTGTCCTGACTTCCTTCAATGATGAGCAGAGATATGAAAGCATAAAGCAAATAAACCTTTTCCTTTCCAAATTGCTTTAGCCGTGGTACTTTAGCACAGCAATAGTAACTCTGAGAAAGACAGCGTCCACACAAAGACAGAACAGGGCATCAACATGCTGAGGAGCAGGTGATTATCATAGACACTCCAAAGCCAAAGAAGTTGAGGCAGATCCTACCCCCACAGGTCTCAGACATAGAGTGGCCCTAGATGTCAAAGTCAGAATTCCAGCCTGCAGATATGAAGCCCTATATTTAGGTTGTTTTCAGGTACCTGTGTTCCTAGAAGTTTCTTTTCAGCTGTCCAGACAAAAAGGTCAACCTAATAAGGATGCAACTATATCCTGTTACTGTCAGACAGACAGTGGGGGCTGTCACTCTACCTTTGGACTGGTATTCCTATTGGACTCCATGGAGATGGACAGCCCACCACTTACTTCCCTCTCCGTGTCTCTTTGAATGTATCAGTTTCTCCAATTTCACCCTCTGACCCACTGTTTCCTCTTCTGCAGCCAAAGTCCCTGGCATCAGGATTGGCACTTCACTCCCTCCTTATCTTCATTGTCTCCAACAGTGCCTAAAAGCTAGAGAAAGCTTCAGAAATAGACATTAAAAGAAAATGAAAGAAGTGGATCCTTCTTTGTAAACTTTCAGGCTTTACAACAACAACAACAACAATCTTGTAAAAGAATAGTCGTGAAGATATATGTTACATCAAATATCCCAAAATTGCTAAAATTATTTATCACAAAATGAGAAAGTACTCAATATTCCAGACACTTTCCACAAAGCCATTGTCATTATTAAAATCTGAAATGGCTTAAAAATAGACACACAGACGGATGAGTAGACTAGAAGAGGCTCAGAAACAGAACGCAATATACTGAGGAATTTAATATAAAGTCAGGGAGCTCCTTTAATCTAGTGTGAAGACAGTGGTTTAGGACTCAGAGGAAAGAAAACAAAGCTGAACCCCATGCCACATGCCACATGAAAGTAAATTAAAATGAGAAAAATAAGAGTCTTAGGATAAAATTAAAACTATATGTATCTGCTCAGAGACATTTATAAATTAATTCCAAATAATGTTTCATCAATAAACAGAAAATGATCACAACAAAGCTAATTTCTCAAAGAGGAAAAGGGGAAAGAGAGAGAATGGAAGAAAGGAAGCAGCGATGGGAAAGAGAAAAGGAGGGAGAGAATGTAGGGAGGAGGAAGAGAAAAGAACAGAGACAAGCCCGCCCAGCTGCTATGGTGATGGGATATGAACTAATATCCGAGTGTGGGAGAGGATGCAGGGTGTAGGATTCTGGTGACTGGGGCTCTTTCCTTTAAATCAGGATTCAGTCTCTAGAAGATTCACATCCTAGGATCAGGAGCCAAGAATGAACAGCCTCCTGACCCTGTCCATCTGGTCTACCACTTGCTCCTAGCCCAGAGGTGGGCCCAAAGCTTTGCACAGGAGCTGTCTCATGTGATGCTCATAGCTGGACATTATGTTGTCACACACAGAAAAAGAACATATCTCTCTCTTCCTGTCCTGTCCCTCATTACAGTAGAGACTTATAATTAAGTTCATCTCCCTTCCTTTTGAGTGGAGAAAACTATTGGCAGTTCTACTGATCAATGTCTTTTCCTTTCCAGATTGTGTTGGTCAGCATTAAATAATCTTTGCCCAGTGACACCTACTTTGATGGAGGGCACAGCACACGCACACACCCCAGCACGTCAACATAACTTCAGTTTTGATTTTCTTTATGGAGGCAAACTGGTAATATTCTTCAGAAAAAAAATTGACTATATCTGGTCTCAAGCATTCCATTTGTCATGCTCATTCTTCCTCACGAATTGAACTTTTAAATCAACACAATTAAAGAAGATATTTCTTAATGTACTTTTTAGTCTTTTCTTTTTACAGTTAAGTCCTAAAAACCACCTCAGCTAAAAAAAAAGTCACTGTACAAAAGATAAAAAAAAAAAAAAAAAAACTAAACTTGGGGTCCTTTCTCTCTATTCAACCTGTGAGTCTAGGTAGCAAGATTCACAATTCAGACAGTTGAGACATGTAACTGAAGAGAGCCTTGCTCAAGAATTTGCTAGTGTGGCCAAGGACACACTATGGTGCATCCACAAAATAAAATCTTGGGCACAATAATGTGTAGAATTCTAATACTTGCCATCAAGAAAGTGACTCTTGGAGAAATGATAACTGATAACAGGAGCTAGATTGAAGAGACTTGACTCTCAGGCTGGGGATGATGCACAGTAGATTAGCAGCCATCAAGCACACACTAGGGTTTGGATTCCAGCCCCCTGTAAAATTAAGCAAGTTAGCAAGTTAAAGCTTGGATTTTCTTGGGCTTGATGTTCATCTCTAAAGCCTACATAGGTAGAGTTTACAGGTGAGTTGTAGCCAGGTACTGAGTGTTGAAGTGAAGATGGTGAAAATGAATGAGTTTAGGGTTTTGCTTTACTGTTCAGAAAATGATTTCAGGTTAGAATGGGAGGGAACAGACAGCGATGGGAAGATTAAACTCTACTGGGGTGTACATGATCAAGAAAGAAATCTGTGGCTGTGGTTAGGTGACTTGAATCTCAACAAAATACAAAAGTGTAAATAGAGGATCTGGAGAGATGGCTCAGAGGTTAAGAACACTTGCTGTTCTGGTGGAGGACCTGGACTCAGTCCCAAGAACCAACATAGCATCTCAAAATTGTCCATAACTCTAATTCCAGGGTATCTGATACCATCTTTTGGCTTTCTCAGTCAATGTGCATGTACATAATACACATACATACATGCAGGCAAAACACTTTTTTTCTTATTTGAAAGATTTATTCATTATGTATACAGTATACAGAAGAGGGCACCAGATGTCATCATAGGTGGCCATGAGCCACCATGTGGTCACTGGAAACTGAACCTAGGACTTCTGGAAGAACAGTAGGTGCTCTCAACCTCTGAGCCATCTCCCCAGCCCCAGGCAAAACATTTTTTACACATAAAGTAAAAATTCCTTTTGTTAAAACATAGGTAGATCATTCAAACTTGATCGTGTATCTCTCTTAAAAGCATAAATACAAATGTGCATAAAAATTAAAATTTGTATTCATATATGTACACAAATATCTAAAGGCAATTTATACTAAAATAGAAATGGGTGATATGGTTTTGAGCTTCTGGAGATAGCAAAGCTCAGGCTGAACTTTCTTCCTGTTAGTGGAATCCTAAATTTCAGGTCAGCTGTGAACTAGACAGCTGTTCAAGGCCCCCAGAACACTGATATCTTGACCTATGCTGATGAGTGGGAAATAACCAATAATAAATGGCAGATATCGGTATTTTTGACAGTGGGCACAAAGAAAAAAAATACACCATGACTACAAGTGACACACAGATACAAAGTGACAAGATGTGCACATTTACATGTGTATGTGGCTGAGTAAATAATTTTTTCTTTTTATAAATTCTTTAAGCAAATACCATGCAAAGCAAAGTACAATCCATTTTGACACACCACAGATGGCAGAAGGCACACAAGAGTGGATCAGGCATCCTCGGTGCCACCTAGTGGATTGGTTAATTTTCTCACTGCTTTAACAATAGACGTGTCAAAAGTAATTGGAAGAAGGAAGGAGGGTTTTGTTTGTTTTGTTTTGTTTTGATTATGGTTTGAGGAGATACAGTCTTTGAAGCGGAAGCCATTGTAACAACAGAAAAGATGACTGGTTACATTGTGTACAGAGTCAAGAACCAGGAAGATGAATGCTGATGCACAGCTCACTTTCTTCTTATTTACTTTTTTTATTAACTACAGAACTCCAACCCATGGTATCATGGCGCCAGAATTCAGCTTAAAACTCTCCGGAAACTCCTTTAGAGAGAGGCTGAAACATGTGTGTCTCCTAGGTGATTCCAAATTCAGTTAAACTGTCAGTCAAGAGTAACTATCACACAAGGACTGTGAAAGGTATGTGGTGCATTCAGTGTGGTGTGATAAACCAAGGGTGCTTAGTAAAATCTCTTCACAAAGAAAAAGAAAACCAGAAACAGAATTAGTGGAAAGCCAATGAGAGCATAGACTTGGATTTGAGTAAGTTCATAGTGAAATCAAAGAGAAAACAGAAGGATAGCAGAACTAAATGTAACACATCGATAACCACAGTAAATATAAATGGATCAAACACACTAAATATAATCAACACTTACCAGATTAGGTCAAAATCAAAGATACCACCGCAAGCTGCCTATAAGAGGAACATTTTATCAACTGGGGCAACTCAGATAGGAATAAAATAAGGAGACACATCCAAGCAAGAGGCAAGGACAGAATTAGGGTATGCTCACCCTATGGAGTCTAGAGTGTTGGATATCCCCCAAAGTGAAGCAGCCCATTTATTTCACAGTGGAAACCCAGAAATCCCAATAAAGTAAAAACCCCAAACCAAGATATGTGCATGTACATCTCATTAAATACATCTGAAGATCAAACAATATCCAACATGTTGGAAGACATATCTTCATGATGGGTGGGAAGCAGAACACCCCTCTCTCAGCAGTTACTAAACCAACAAAGCACAGTGCGAAGACTCAATGAAGATGACATTCTGGACCACATCCCAGGGTCAGCCACTGTGACCTTAATGATGATTCTGGAACTCACAATGACGACTGCTCATTTGGTCATTACTCTGGTGTTACTATGACTTCATTCCAGATAGAAACAACCTCAGGAAGAAAGGTTTTTTTTTGGCTCATGATTTTAGAGAGTCTAGTTCACATTAGAGAGTGTGTAGGAGAGGAGAGCAACTCACACTATGGTGGCCAGGAAGCAGAGAGAAGTATGGAAAGTGAGCAAAACAAGATAGCACTCCAAGAATGTGCCCATCACTGACTACTTCCTCTAAAGAGGCTTCATCATCTCCATCCTGTCAGTATGCATCAATAACATGCATCAGAGGATGAATACATTTAGTAAATTAAATATGTAGGATCTAATGGTCTCTGGGAATGCATGTGATCTGTCAAAGACATTGATTGATTGACAGATTGCTTTTTAACCATGATCTCATGTATCCCAAGTTTATCTTGATCTTACAATACAGCTAAGGAGAACTTTGAACTTCTGGTTTTCCTGGCTGCACACCCCAAATGTGTTCCCAACACTACACCAAGTTTATATAAGATGATAGAGATAGAATCCAACCATTTATGTCAGGTAGGCAAGCACTCCTTCAACTGATTGATATGCTAGGTATTTACTGATCTAATGAAGCCAACAGTCAAAATTAACCACACATTACTTTTTCTTAATCTATATCCCCGGGTGGGCCCCACTCAGCAGCTGAAAATGACTCAGAAAATTTTCAGCAGATTCAAATCATGTGGTTCTGTCCTCTGGTGAAACTGAATTATAGTAAAAGTTGCAACTAAGCACCCAAAAATGTTGGTGAATATTGTTGAGCTCTTCTTGATTGGTTGTATTAAAAACAATCCCATACAAAAATTTCAGTCTTGTTAATTGAAATTGACAGGTTGAAACAAGAACTCATACAGGAAGTTAAGGCCCTTTTCTGGTTAGCCTTGATTATTAACTTCACACAGGCAGAGTCATCTGAGAATAAAAGCTTCTATTCAAGGATTGCCTCAATCAGCTTGGCCTGTAGGCACGTCTGCAGGACATTGTCTAGATTATCTATTGGTTCTACAGTGCCCAGCTCACTGCCAGCAGCAACATTTCGTGAGCAAGCAGTCCTGGCCTAACAAGGAAACTAGCTGAGGCTGAGTCAGAGGGTAAGTCAGGGAGCAAGCCATCTATCAGGCAGGATAGTCCACGATTTCTGCTGTAGGCAATGCAGGTGGAATAGCGAATTCCAACATTAAAGTTCCTGCCTTGAGGTCCTGTCCTGACTTCCCTAGATGATGAACTGTGACCTGGAATCTAAAATAAGATAAGATAAGCCCTTGCCTCCCTGATTTACTTTTGGTCAGAGTGATCCATTATAGCAACAGAAAGCAAGAGAGAGTGAGCTCCTGTGTTACTGACGCAACTTTGGGAAGAAACAATGCCTGTTCTTTTATTTGTAGATTATGATGACTCTGTCATAGTCAAGACCATATGCAGTAGCCTCCAGTGGAGGGGCCAAAGCCAAGGGAGCAAAGCAGAAACCAGAAAAATGTTATGGGCATGATATAGGAGGCTTTGGTTTATTTTAAATGTTCACTTTCTTTATTAATTAAAGCATATCTGGGATTAATTTGGGTATTTATTGAAAGGTAGGATCATAACTATTTTCCCCTAGTACATTAGCCAATTTTCACAGAGCATCTCAATGCAAAACCTTTCACAAAACACAACCTTTCACAAAATGATAGACATTTAATTACAATGCACTACATTTTCTGATGAAAGAAAAAGTACTCAAATTTAAATTGTAAGGCATCTGATGATAACGATGTTAGAATCACCCACACAAGCAGAATTGTGTTTGATGTGGTGAGCCAAGCATGCCATCATCTTGCCCTTGATCCTATGGATGGTAGAGTAGAAAGTGTTCCTTGGTAACTCTTGAAGCTCCAGAGTACTTCTGGTGACCCACCATCCTGATACCTTGATCCTATGTGATGGTAGAGTAGAAAGTGTTCCTTGGTAACTCTTGAAGCTCCAGAGTACTTCTGGTGACCCACCACCCTGATAGCTTGGTGATCCCAGTTGGGTTTTCTTCCCTTGGTTGGGAAAAGAAGCCTAAGATCCATGCGGAATTTTCTGAGGTCTGTCCCCATTCCATTGGCAAACTCTGTATGACACGGTCTTGGCTGAGGAGGCTGAGAAACCCAGGAGCACAGTGTAAGTACTGGCAAGGCATGCCTGTGAAACAGTTCTGCAGAGAGACTCTTTTGCATTGTCCTTATGAGAGACTATGGGAGGCACAAGGCAACCAGGACAAGAGCATTGGGATTGTAGGAGGATTGGTAAGACGGAGTTGGAACTAGAAAGGTACCAGGAGGAAGAAGTTCATGGGGAGGTGTAGTTTTTACATATGGAAGCCAGGTGGAATCTTACGAAAATCACATGAGCTAGGCTGTTTTTGCCTAGCTCTCTTGACTGCCCTTGATAATTCTCCCACTCTGCCCCCTCCCATCAGACAACTCCAGGAAGGTGTTTAGGCTCTGAAGCCAGCCAGCCAGGGCCTGCACCCATTCGTCATTTCTGGGGACAGCTTATTCCTTTGCTCACCACTTAGGCTGAGCTTCAGTTTCTCAACCAGCACAGTGGGACAGGGATTCTGACTTGCATGGTAAGACCTGGATGTCACTGTTGTTATAATGCAGCCTCAGTTATTGTCCAGGGTGATCCACCACTTCCATGCCCAGTTTCCGTGTCCTCATTTTCTGGGTCCCCTACCCTGTATCTCCTACCTCCTCTTCCTCCTCTTTGTAAGACATCTCTCAGCACGCAGTCACAGCAAGCCCCAGGATGTCCCCCTAGGTGCCCCCAACCTGGGATCAGATTGACAAGCACCTTGACCTTGACTACAGGTCTTGGTGACATTAACAGGAGTTAGATCTAAGGGAAGGAGGCAGGAATGAGGAAAGCTCCCCAGATAAGAGTCTCACCCACCACCCCAATACCACACAAATCTGACCCCATGTTCAGCCCCCACTGGCAAGAAAGCAGAGTAGAAAAAGTATGGATATTCCATCCTCAACCTCTCTCTCATCAGATAGTATTTGCAAGTCTTACTGAGAACATTGCCTTAATCTTCCCTCTGTGGCTAGAATAACCTGAAACAGAACTTGTTGTCTTGAAAGATGAATCTTAAATCTACTCACATGTAAAAATAGCTGGACACTAAAGATTTCTCCCTTGACTCTTTCTTGTCTAGAGGGAAATAAAACTGCTGTGTTTTAGAACATTTTTTTTTCTTCTGTGGCTTTCTTAAGCATTATCAATGTTGTGGGCAATTTCTCTGAGAAAATCAAAGGATAAATCAAGAGGGTAGCTAAGCTGCCCCTAAGGCCTTGTGTTAAACCACAGCAGATCTTGAATGCAGGCCCAAGGCTCTGTTTCACAGCTTCACCTGTTGATTGACACCCAGAATGTTCCAGTAGATTTAAAGAGAGAGCCAGAGTCAAGCATGAAGCCTTACTCCGGTAATGACGGCCCTTCACCTAAGTGCCAGGGTGGCTCCTGTGGGTGTCTTGAGGGGCACACCATCTGCCTGGGATTAAATCTGGCTGCTTCTCTCAGGTCAAATCATCAGTGCAGGGCAACAACCATCAGAGAAACCAAGAAACTATGCAGGGCAACTGTTTTATCATCCTTTGTAACAGTATGAATCTTAGCATTTTTTTTAAAAGGAAAGAGAAGACCTTCATCTCAAACCTGGCAATTGTCACTGATTCAGAAAGCTTTGCATTGTTTATGGCAAAGTCCTAGCAAGTCTCTGTAGTTTCACCTATAGGGACTTCATTTCCTATCAGTCATAGCATGCATACATGGTGTGTATAATATGTATACATTTTAAGAGACCACTTAAATTTTATTTTACTTTTCTTTTTCTCATACAATACTAAGGACCACCCAAGTGGGACTCTCTCTCGGCACAGGCTCTTCCCCTGAGCCACATCAGCAAACCAATTTTATTTATTTTGCTTATGTGCGCACATGCAAATAGCAGCCCAAACCAGAATAGGTTCTAGACTCATTCTCCACTCTAGTATAGCTTGCCTGCATGGAGTAAGACCAGAAGAAACCCAGTAAAACATCCATGAGTGTTACCTGGGATTCACAGCAAGGATCATGATGTTGTTTCCAGCATTCTAGCTTATGTGCCCCCACCCTTTATATATCTAAGATTTAGAAGGATACAAGGCAGAGAGGCTGATATGTCTGGGCCAGATTGTGGCTGTGTTAGCATCATAGGAAGATTAGGAACTTAATATCTCCTGAAATTTGATGGGTCATGTCACTGAGAACTTGAAAATAATGGGGATGGAGAAGTGGTTCTGAGATGAACATCTCTCTGGACATTCCTACAGTGGCTCCAGTGCCTTGACCTGTCTCCACACTAATCATTAGTAACTAAACTGGAGAGAAAACACTGAGGAATGGGGAACTTGCTTCTTGCTGGCTACAGAGACACTGGACTCAGGGGCCCATGCACCAGTACTCTACCAGCCAATGTGTTCATCCCAAGCTCCTCCATTTCACCTTCTACAACATGGTCACTTATTTTGTTAGCAATTAGCTCACTCCACACCCGAGGGCCCAAAGAGACAATCAGTAGATACAGGGAAAGGAGATGGGAATACAATGAGAAAGATGGTTCAGCACTTAAGAGCATTTTACTGCTCTTCCAGAAGACCCAAGTTCTGTTCCCAGCACCCATATGGTAGCTCCCAATCACCAGTAACTCCACTCCCAAGGGGTCTGATGTCCTTTTTTAACCTTCACAGGTGCTGCATTCATGTGCCACACATACTTATACTCGGTCTCATCCACATCCACATTAAAAATACAGACTAAATAAAACACAATGTGAAGTTTAAAGTTCTTTTCTAGTCCTGCTTGGGACTCACTCACATCTGCTTGAAGGTAATGCAGAGTCCTTGACTCTAACTCAGCCCACTAGAGGGTGTCTGTGTGGAGGCCACACCCAGTGCTAAGGCTGCACACGCCTCATGCCGCAGTATTGCTTTACACAAAGAATTGAGCAGCTGCTTCGAGAATGTAGGTCTCACCCCTCTGTCCGGCTTATCTCTCTGCTATTTCATCTGAAATCACTTGGAATCATTGTCATATCACTTCCTCTGCCCTGTGGTCTTGTTCATTGGTACTTTCACAGACTTGTTCGTGTTTAACATCCCTGGCTACTGCCAATATCATTTCCTCAAAGAAGTCCGCACTGATACTTCCAGCTGCCCTCATGTTCTCATAGCATCCCTAAGTGTGCTCACCACCATCCATCAAAGGTGGACTCAGAGACTCCTGCTCTGGTCTCTCTCCCTGGGACCCTAGGCTTACGTTTCTGACACCACCATGGCCATTCATGGCAGGAGACTTGCCAAGATTTGCTCAAATGATATGAACACTCTGATATGTGGAAATAAGCCTTAAAAACAAGTTAGTTATGGTTCCAAATAAATTTCAAGAAGGTATAAATCAAAGCAAAATGGGCTTCCAGTGTGAGAGTTAACCTCGATGGACCGCGGCTATAATAGGTTTTTATCTGCATTAAATACGGCTGGTTGGAGGAGACTTCACTTCTATAAAGGAGACTGGGGACAAATTTGTCTCTAATTTTGGTTCCTGAAAAATAAATTAAGGCAATTATTACCTCAAGATTGCTACCCAGAATCCTTCTATCTCCTTTAAATTCTACATTAATACAAACTGCACTAAGGACTTTGGAAAAGTCAGCGGGGTATGTATTTTCCTTCCTGACAGGGGTCTGTGTAATTTATTTAACTTGAAATTGGGCATCAGATCTTCTTTGAAGAGTAGAATGGGGTGTCACAGTCCAGGATATCTGGAATGGCTGTATGGTCACATGTCAGATGGGTAGCCAGAGGGGTCAGTACCATGGGTCGTGGACTTCAACTAAAGGCTCCCATGGAGTGAAATTGAGGGATGTGGGTAAAGAATGATAGCCAGGAGTAATAGTGGGCACATTCTCTCAACATCCAACCTTCATCTTCTGGTCCACTAGTAAATACTTAACCCTTGATTATTGGTCACACAGTTCAAAGCTACCTGAACTCATGGAGACAAGGTAATCTCAAGGACCTTCCTCCATGTACTCATTCCTAGAACAATTCAGTGTTGTTCTTTTTTGTTTAGGGGGAAGAATATTAGAGACAAACAGGACTGAATCTGGCCAGTAGGAAAGGTGAGAAGCTGCACCGAGGGAAAAAGAGAGCATGTGTTCAAGGTAGAAGTATTGACCTAGCCCAGAATGGAGAGTGAGGGTTGCAGACAGATGCTTAGTGATACTAAAATCTCAGCCACTCACTCCATCACTGTTCCTTCTGGGAAGCTGTGGGAACATGCATTTTCACAATGATCCCTTTTACTACTTTTCTACCAAAGTGGTCATTACCAGTCTCATCCTAAGATGAAGCTACAGAAAGGTGAGAGAAATTGAAGGCCAGGCTGAGATGCCATCATTATCACAAGTCACTGAGTCATTACATCAGGGTTGTTCATGAGATGCTCTGCGTCTGTGATGCTTGACCCACAGCAGCAGAGACAACACAAGCAGTGACCTGCTGCAGAGGCTGCCAGGCACAGCCCTCAGAAAGACAAACATCCCTGATGGGGTGAGTGACGACAAGCTAAGCCATTTTTAATGTTTGTCTACATAGTCTGTAAATGAAGAATGTGCCAGAACAGGGAAAGTTGGCCCTTATCTAGAGAAATAATCACCTTATGACCTGAGATTTGGAAGTCAGTGACAATTTGGGGGTCAGAAGAAGGTGCCAAGAGATGATAGGCAGAAGGATGAATAGGTGGATAGATAGACAGATGATAGGTAAATGAATAAATAGATAGATGTCCATCACATGCAGAAAGGAAACCAGGAGAGGTACCAGTTAAACGCTTAAGGAAAACTAGGGACCTAGGTCTCAGTTGTCTGTGCCCAGGGAAGCAGCTTTGGGTTTGTAAAAGCAGGCAGAAAGGCAAATAGAAATGAACTCTATTATTGTTTCATAGGGTTATAAGAGGTCAGAGACACAGAGTCACGATGGAGAAGAGTTGAGCCAGCTGATAACCCTGTGGTGATGGGTTTCCAGAGTCCACATTAGCCTCTGGGGAGTTCTTGGCCATCAAGCACACATTCAGTATTCAGAGAGGCAAGCCTCTCTGCAGGCAATGGGGTAGTGGCTGCACACATCTTGTTGAGCAGAAATCTGGACACGATGAAGAGGAGCCTTCAGCATGCCCTGAGACTAGCTTTTCTAATGGGTGTTGGAAACAATCTTCTATCTGCTTCTTTTCAGACCTCTTAGAAGTACACAAGCAAAGTGGAATCCACTGTCAAAGGTACACTAAGAAAAGGGGACTTTTAATAAGAGAAACTTGTAGCTTTCCAAAGAAAAGGTATTTACAGCCTATAGGCTTTGTCAATACTTAGAAAAAAAAATTATCAGCCTTCCTAGATTACCCTACAAGGCTACTATTGTGATATGTGACTTGGGAACAATGACCAATGACAGAGAGATGGAATATAATTATATGCATGCATATAAGGAAAGGAAACCCAGGCATAACACACCACTTCCCTTCCTTGCCTTTCTCCTTTGCTCCGATCACATTCACACCTGTCCTACATCTCCAAACTCTTCCTCTCCTTCCTGAGACAATGTAGTGTTTACAACAATAACTGTTGACATTTAAAATTTTGTCCACACAATTTACCATATCAAGTCATTATAGTCGAAAATGTGTAGACCTGCATATATAAATTCACCTGAACTGAAATAATCTGCTATCATTCCTTAGAAAATGTTTCATCAAAAAGTAACTTTCTTTTTCTCTTTTTGGTGCTGGGGATCAAACCTGAGGTTGTGCATATGGTAGCCAGTGCTCTTCTACTGAACCACACCCCAGCACTCCAACAAAAATATGTATCACCATTCTATCAGTTACAGCACAGACAGGACATGGAAGCCATGCAAGACATTTCAGTCTCCTAAAAGCTAGTCACAGAATGGCTATTATTAATGTATGAGAAAGTATAAGGCAATGATTTTCTTTTCTTTTAAACGAGACAGTTCATATATTATATACTCCAATAAAGCAGAGGAGAAGGTGGCCCATCTAATAAAGATACCTACTGCCAGGCCTCGTGATCTGAGTTCAATTCTCAAGTTATATATTATGAAAGGAGGGCACTGAGTCCTTCAGGTCATCCACTGACTTCAGTTGAGTGGCAGTTCACATGTAGACACCCCTATACAACAAACAAGTTAATTAAAAAACCCAGTGGCAGTTACACCAACTAGGTTGAAATAGCCTGAATATTATGAGGGCAGAGATGAACTCAGATCAGGAGGTACAAAGAAAATAGGTAGAGTTACCAGAACCACAGACACAGGCCTACACATGTGCATCCACATAGTCATAGACATGTACCCACAAGCAGGTACACTCCAAGGAACTGGATCTGCATGCATGTGGTAGCCATGTGTCTGGTTCCAGTCAGGGCCTGCAACTCCAGGGCTAGCTGGGCTGGGAGTTCAGCCAGTCTCTCTGAACTCTTCACCCAGCATTCATATGCAGTTGGCAGGGTGGTGTCCAGAGCTGTACAGCAGAAGGCAGCCTTTCCCCACACCCATATACTTTCTAACCCCCTACCAGATTCCTCCATGTGCAGAGCCTAATTTAAAGCCAACTGGCAAAGGAGCCTGGAAAATTCAATTTACAGAAGGTCAACTCCAGCCTCTCAGAACAGGGTGGAGAGCTGTGGGTTCATGAAAAAGAGGGGTAAACACTCACCCTAAGCCTGTGAGGTTGATGTAAACACTTTTTTTTACAGTCATAAGTAGGAAGCCATGGTATTCATATGCTATGTTTAGACAGTATGATAGAATAGAATAAAAAACATAAGAACATTGGAAAAAGTGTTGTCGCTATTGGGAAATATGCTACTCTTGTCTAAACAGTTTGTGGCACACTTTAGAAACCATTATTAAAATTAGTATGCACTTAGGAAGGCCCTGGATATTAGTACAATAAACGTGAAAGTGTGCCCGGTTCTTTTTCTCTAAATATGCAATATTCAAAATGTATCTTTTAAGGTATTTACAATGACAATCTAAAGTGGCTAAGAAGAAATGTAAGTGTACATGCAGAGAAAATCAGACATTGCTGCTGCAAAGCATGGTTCCTTCAGAAGTGCACTTATTGGAAAGGCAGCTTCCATGATGTCAAAGCTCTCTGAACTGAGTTCTGGATTCTGTGGAGAGACTGGCTCTGGGCACGGGTGTCATAGTTCTGACCTTGATAATGAGCAGAGAGGGTCATCAGGTTATTAAAGGCTATGTCACAACAGACTACAATATTGACTTGTAGATAGGAAAATAATGGATGGAACAGAGCAAAAAAAAAATCAACAAAACACAAGAATTAGGGACAAACTAGCTCAGGAGAGAGGGGCAGGCATGGAGACCAGCCCTATGTGGCTCAGGACAGCTGCTTAACCATGGAGAAGGCAAACAGAAGGAGAATGAAATTATTCTTCATAATACTTAAAGCATCCTTTTTAGATTGTTGAAGAAGCAACAGAGGCAAAGCTATAAGTATTTTTAAAGCTTTATTTCTATGTCTGTGTACATGTCTATGTAAGTGTATGTGTAGAGGCATGCAGTACCCACAGATGGCAGAAGAGGGCGTAAGATCCTCTGGAGCTAGTGTTACAACTGTGAGCTGTCTGATGTAGACACTGATGCTGGGAATTGGACTTGAGTCTTCTGTAGAAGCTGGAAGTGCTCTGTAAGTATTTTAAAGTAAAACATTATAGGAACCCTCAGACTGCTTAAAGACAGGACAGTACTAACCATAAAACATTTTAGGAGTAAAACCCTTTGTTTATAAAATGATACCATTAAAGGTAGGAGAAAGGCCATAAAACGCATATGATATTTACAATGTGCCTGTCCTAGGAAAAAGTGCACAGGGTAAAAGTGCCTCTAAATCTCCAGAAACGGGCATGCCAACCAATTGGAAATGGAGCAGACATCTGAACACATAGGTAGAAAACAAGAAGTGTTGATAGCTAATACACATTTACAGTGATGGCCAAATCCATGGTTCACCGGGGAATGCAAATTAAAATGACTCGTTTATATTCGTCAGACAGATAAAATTCAAGAAGGCAGACTTTGGCCAGAGTCCACGAATCTGTGAATGGTGAGTATCCACCCACTCTGGCAAGACAAAGAAATCTCAGCTAGTGTGGTTAGGTCCTGCCCCACTTGTGCTCAGAGTTTGCACACTGGATGAGCTGCTCACAGATGTGCAACATAAGAAACTGTCAGTATTGAGAACTATGTGTTTATTCAACCTATCACTGCCCGATTCTTGTTCCTTCTACCCAAGCCTGGGCCTATGAACCTTCAGCTTTAGGTCCATTTGAGAGTAGACTGCAAGGCTGGAGAGGTGTCTTAGCCACTGAAGCACTTAGCTCAATCTCTAAGGACCGAGTTCATATCCCCGGTTCCCCAGTGAAGCGTGATGAACATGCAGGGTGCAGCTGGGCCTGGAGGCCTATCTCCCAGGTTCCTATCTGCACCTCCTTGCTCCTGAGACCACAGCTGGGGAGCACTCAAGTGGCTGCCTAGGGCACATATTTCTCTGGCTGGTCCTAGGGTGGTGGCTAAGTGCTCTCTCTGTCTCCTTTCTGCTCAACTGTTTTATTCTTGCAGTATGAAAATAGGTTTCCCAAGGGGCCTCCACATTTTTGCTGTTGGTGCTGTGAAGCATGTCCCCATATGGAATTCTGGACTCCAGCCAGGGGTACAGGGATTCCACAGCCCTGCTCCAAGTGTCAGAGCATCTAGTGCAGCTTATCTGCCCACCTTGTGTCTCACTTGCTCTCTTGGATATTACTCCAGACTTCTGAGAGCAGAGGGGACTCTTTTCCTATATGACTCTCCATCCTCCATTGGGAACAATGATGGCAGATCATATCTGGTGTGGGATGGAGGGTTGAAGATAGACAATGGAGAGTGGAGCCAAAAAGATGTAGTGTCAATGTGTCCAAAGTCTCGCCATACCTGTTGGCTCTGGTTGTGCTGGGAAGGGGTTGTGCCTATTCCAGTGTGAGGGTCCTACAAGAGCCTAAAAGGTCTGATGCATCTTCCAGAAGCTCTCAGGAAATACATGCCATCCGTGGTTCCCTTCCCTCATTCTTCCCCTGTGCAGAGAGAGGAGTATCTTTGTCCCATAGTCCCTTAATCTCTCAGTCACAACACTGAAAACATGGCTTTCTTCTTCATGTGCCATATCCAAATCCTATGACTGGTCATGTCTAATCAAGTCTTTGAACTGGAATATTTTTACAGCCCTTAGGCCATATTCACAGTTCAGCAATTACAGAGACATGTGCAGCAGCGCCCATCTGTAATCTAGATGAGGACCTTTCGGGTAAATAAGTCACACTTCCAAATTGCATTCATTGAAAACTCTCAAATCTCACATGGTACAAAGCAGAGGTCCCTAGCTCTGTGCTGTGTGAAGGGAACAGAGCTTGGGAAGAACTGAGAGAGAATGGTTTGATGATGGGGAGCCTTTCGTACAGTCCTGCCATAGAACAAAGAGCGACAGAACTATTACAGCAGATCCTTATCCAATCGCAGCAGCAGACCCTGCAGGGCCACCTGATAAAGAGGAGAGGCTTTTCATGCATTGTGGAGTGTATGCTCAGAGGGGCTGAGCCTGTGTTTCTGCAATAATAGTCCATAATTGAGTGCTCCTATTAAGGCAGGCAGCCTCTCCCTCATAGTTGGGGTTGGAATCTGGATGTTCTGCTCAGAGGCTCTTTAGGGTATGTGAGCAGCAAAGTCACCAAAGACAAAGACCCTAATGCCACTGGGCTGCTGTGACATGTATACCCTCTTCCAACACACTTGATCTCTACAGGTCAGTCTAGAGCAGCCCTTTCCAGGAGAGGGGACACGGTATGGCAATATCTTCTATACAGATCACTTGGGTTTTCTTAGGAAAATCATTCTCCATTGGCCACAGGACCACGGTAAATGTGTTTATACCAGGTCTTATTCTTTGGATACCTCACCCATTGATGGGCATAGCACCCAGCAGGGTCACTCTGCAGGTGTCCCAAGCAGAGATCATTAGATAATGGAGAGAATCATCAACAAGCCCAAAGGACAGAAACATGAAGGATAGTCTCAATTATCCTTGATGTAGATTGCTGGAGTCAATATCACAAGCCACCACTAAGATCCTTACAACTGTCCACTAGACCCATTAAGCTGGTGGTTACCTGAGAAGGTCAAGGTTGTCTGCTATGACTCACCCAAGTACACCATGATGAGACCTTGTATGTCCCAAATAGAACAGCTAAGATGGCCTCCATTTCTCCTCTAAAGGAGGTAAGGGAGGCAGGTGGTTAATAACCCTTTGTTTAGATAGAGGATGAGGTTGAGGCTGCGAAGGCCCAGCCAGGTAATTTTAGTAGAAACTGAAAGTGTGAGAGAGTAGGTAGACATTGATATCTTTTCTAGGACATGATTTTAATTAGAGAGCAGTGGCAACCCTTCCTGTGGGTCAGGCTAAACACCAGGCTTCCTCCATGACAGACCCCACCTCTCTTTATCTCTGTAATCTCAACCTCACTGACTCCCAGAGGTTGTCAGAACATGGGTAGTAGCTGAATGAAGACTCATGACAAATTCACCAAGAACATCTGGTGAGATCCAGTTGTATGAGGAAAGGCTCTTTCTGGGTGCAAAGACATTGCTGGATTTTAATGTCATAGGAAATCAGACCCTCTCCCTGGGAGCATCACCAAATGTTAGAAGATCCACCCACAGTGGGAACCTTATGATTTGTGAAAACTTTGGTCTCCAGAACAGCAGTCATGAATGTTCTAAATAGAAGAAATTGACAACCAGGTCAGCTAGTCATCTATTTGTAGTCCCCAATCCTCCTAAAGGTCAGTTATCCCCTCTCCCCCTAAATATCATCCCTTCACCCCTGAAACCAGCTTTTATTTTTTTCCTAAGTCAGCCAGCTAATCCCAGGAATTTTGATAGAGTCAGTTTCTTCCCTCTGCTCTGTAGGGCCTGGAGAGCAAACTCCGATCTTTAGGCTGGGGATCCATTGCCTCTGCCTACTGATCCATCTCACCAGCTCCATTGCACTCTTTCTTCATACACCAATCTGCATCTTGGTGACCTTCAGACTTCAGACTCATCTGAGACCCAAGAAGCAACCAGAGCTGAACTTTACCCTGACTCTCTTACCTAGCATGCATCAGTCACCATCCCCAGCCAACCAGACCATCTATTTCTCTGCTTCCATATGAGCTAGCGAGTTTCTATCTTTGCCTCGGTCATGATCTAGTGACCGGACACAGTGGAGACACAGAGAACATGAAGGAAGAGGATGGTGTCAGAGGAGGACCAGATAGCATGAAGCTTTGTGAGAGAAGCCACACAGGGAGGAGGAGACAAAAATTTACCTTCCCAGGCTTCTCCACCCAGGAGCCACAACTTTTAAAGGTGCCCAGTTCCTGTCTCCTGGATCCTGCCATTCAAACTGGTACTGAGCAATCATGGGTAATGATGACCCAGTTTTCTGGGAATTTCAGCTCATTGTGAAGCCCCAGGATCCTCCATGAGACCCAGATACTGCCACAATCAGCAAAGAAAAAGAGCATTTTATTCCTAGTGCTGCAGGAGCTGGGAAGGATTTGAGCCCTGACCATAGTTCTTCACGACTAATGTGACATTTGCATTTTTATTCTGTGTCATAAGGGGCACACGTGGATCAGGGCCATAAATTCCCTGTGAGCCAGGACCAGTCTATAACCACACCAGAGATGGAGGGTCCACCAAGTGCAGACATGATTTCATTAAAACGTTCAGTGATTCAAAATAAACAACATCCAATCCCCGAGGCTCTGTGTGGGGCGAATTTTGCTCCTCAGACGCAGAAGAACTTGGAGACTGCTCAGAAGTTAAGCATGACATTTTCAGGTGAATTATAAGAAAAAATGTTTTTATTTTTCTACTTAAAAAATGAAGAAAAAATTTTCCTGCAGGCTGTTTACATTTCTAAGATGGAGAAGAACACAAGCAATCCCTGCAAAATGTCACTGACAGTTTCTTCCAGAATGGCCATTAAGACTCATGGTGTTTTTATTACAGTCCTGGTATATGTCGACTCAGCTCTGGAAGTAAGAAAGCTGTGGCCTTGGGTGACAATCAATGTTTGCCCAAGTATTTCTGTGGAAAGACAAGTCCCTTCTAGACTCAAGGTTTCTGGATCTGGGATTTAGCTTTCGTGACATCTGGAGTTGCCGGTGATCCTGATGTCCATCCTGTAGGGAAGATTCTAGAACCCTGGGACGCCAAGTAGGATCCCTGTGACATCTCTTCAGCCTGTTTAACACAACTTGCTCTCTCCAGTGCTTATACATATCTCCCTCACCAGGCCAAAGGAGACATATTTTCCCAGGCCCCCACAGGGAGTAACACTGACTGATAAATTTGGCCAGCTCCTGGCAGAAGTAGAAACAATTTCTTTTATTTTCCTGGCTATTCACTTGTTCTACTTATTATTGAGTTTTAAAGTAACAGGCTTCCTCCTGGCGTCCCCTCCTTTTCTCCTCCATCCCTACTCAGTCTAGTCTAACCCAGGGCTTCCCTTTCCAAATTTATATAATTCTACATGGCATGTATTCTGATACAATTTCCCTCTGCCCTCGAAGCCTTATTTTGAACCTTGCCCCAGGATGCTTGGTTTCCTAAGCACATAAACCCCAATAGACACATAAATATAACAATTAAAATTTGGGTTCTGCATATTAAAAAAGCATGGGATATTTGACTTCCTAAATTTGAGTAATCTTGCTTAATATTTTTCAGTTCTACCCATTTTTACATCATTCTTTAAGCTTCTCCTGGATATGATTAACTACAGGCTGTATTCCAGATGGACCGTCTTCTGAAAGGCAATACCTACCTCATGCTAAGACCCAGAGAAATGGTGTGGATGTGGCCTTATTACATTGGAGATACCCTAGTTGTTTTTAACTCTTAACTTGACATAGCCTAGCATCATCTGAGAGAAGCTTCACTTAAAGTATTGTCTTTAACAATTTGGCCTGTGGCCATGTCTATGAGAGCTTGTCTTGACTGACATTGATGTAAGACGGCCCAGCCCACCGTGGGCATCACTTTTCCTAGGCTTGAGTCCCTGAAATCTTAAGAAATGTAGCTAAACATGACCAGAGAACAAGTCAGCAAGCAGCCTTCTTATGTGGTTTCTGCTCCAGGATCCTGTTGAGTTCCTGCTAGGACTTTTCTCAATTATGAACTGTGACTTTTCTTTCTTTACCTAAATACTAAGAGAGAAGCATTCTCTCCAGCTCACTACCTCCAGGGAAATCTGAACCCCAGAGGGGGCATCAGGAACAGAAATAGAACAGTAAAAGTACACTGAATGTCAGTGTCAGAAGGCACAAAAGAGAAGCTGAGGAACACTCCAGAGCATAAGAGCTGGGAAAGAGAATAAGTCTCTATTGGACCCTGGATTACGTTCCCAGCCAGTGTTTGATTGAACAGTGCGTCAATCAGCCTGTGGATGGTATCCTCAAGTGCGTCACTGCCGATCTGCAAGCGTCAGAGAGAAGATCTCTCCATCATAATCCACCTGCCCAGAGGAAGGCAGCCAAGCCTAGTCTGCTCAATGCTGGGCAGGCTCCTTAGACCCAAGACAGGGCCACCCAGATCCACTTGGCTCAGAACTCAAAAAAACTCTCAAGTAATGCCACCTCGGCTTCTAGACACCTTGGAGGCACTCCGGTAGCTGCCGAGGTGAGGAAGCAGGAAAACTGGATGAGACTTCTCAAAGCTTGTCATGTGTAAGGAAGGTCCAAACAATCACGAGGGTGTCAGACCCAAAGCGATGTCCTCCTCCCTCTCTCTCCCTCCCTTCCCCCCTCCTCTTTTCCCCATTTCTTCCTTCTTTCTTCCTCTTGTCTTTTCCTTGTTCTTTTCTCATTCCCTCCATCTCTCCTTTTCTTTCTCCTTTTCTCCTAATCCTCCTTCATCCTGCCTTTCTCATTTTTTAATTTTTCTTCTTTTCCCCTTTATTTTGCTCACAGGAAAGCCACAAGGTAGATCAACACACAGGCATCTAGGTTGGCACTCAGACTCGACACTTCTCAGGCTGAATGCTTCAATTCTCCGAGCCCCAGTTTCTCATTCAGGTCCAACACAGCACAAGATGTTGGGAACATGAGTGACTCAGATGTGAAATCCTGATCCTTTGCTCTGGGCCTTAGTGACTGTCATTTTTCTGCAGCATGCCGACATGCCGCAGGCAGGATGCCCATATCCTGGGGCCCAGTTTCCGAGGAAGCAGCCAGAGTTGTAAGCAGATTGTGAGGCAAACCTTCTGGGCAGAGACAGGACTGGGTTTTCCTAAGACCGTGGCTTTTCTGCAGGAAAACAGGAGCTTCTCCAGGAACTGTATTTCTATCTGCAGAGTCTCAAATGGAGGAAAACCATCTGAACAAGCGCGACTCCAAGGCTTCCTTCCGACTTAAGCAAATGGATTTCAGTTTTCGGTTTGCAAATTCCTCCCTGGAATTAGACTTGGGAGTCACTCGACACAGTCCTGCTCTTAGAATAGTTTTTCAAAGAGAGAAAATGCCTTAAGCAAAAATTCTCAATTCCACTGTGTCTACCTTCACATGCTCTCCCCTGGCAGAGAAGAGCTGAACTTTCTGCCAGCCCCTCTTTCCCAGGGCCTCCAGCATCCTCTTTTAATAAGAATAAGCTCCTCCTTACCATTCCCCCCTTTCTTGTTTTCATCCACTCTTACCCAGTAGATGAAAGCAGAGGATTTCCCCAAAGGTGTGGACACCGGGGAGGAGGCTTGCCCTCCACTCTGGTCCTGTGGCTATGGAAGCAGCCTCTGATCAGCGGACGGGAGTGTGAGAGACCCCAGATACTCCTAGAGCTGAAGGATGAGCTAGGAGGAGCCATGTAGAAATGTGGTGGCTGCCTAGGGCATGTCCACTAGGGGGTCACACACCTCTGACTTGGTCTGAGGAAACGCCTTTATCACATTTAGTGCAGATGTCTAACTCCTACAACGAGGTCTAGGAAGACCTAGAGAAGCAGGCATGATGGGGAAGGTTTCTGTATCACCATGATTTCTGTCCTGCTCACCACATAAAGGCTCTTCCTCTCTTTGTGCACTTCCATTCAAGGACATTTCCTAAAGGGATGAAAATAACAGAGAGAAAATTTAACAGGACTCTCTCTCTGTGCAGCCCTGGGAGCTGACACCTGTTGTGGTGGCTTTTCTTGGTTGTCAACTGACTATATCTGGAATGAATTGCAATCCAAGAATGGAGGGTACACTAGTGACCCAGATCTGGAGGCAGGAAGGCACACATTTAGCTTGGGCCAAACCTTCTTCTGGAAGCCTATCTAAGGACCATAGAAGAAGGAGGGGTTTTTTTTTTGCCAGCTTACCCTCACTGCACTGGCATTGGAGCCTACTTCTTTGGGGCTCCATCATATTATAGGGAAGCAGCTGAAATACCCAGACACCTGGGACTATGGACTTTCCATTCACAGCCATTGTTGAGCTACAGGCTGTAAGTCATTTCAATAAATTTGTGTGTGTGTGTGTGTGTGTGTGTGTGTGTGTGTGTGTGTGTGTGTGTATGAGAGAGAAAGAGAGATCCATTCTATAAGTTCTGTGACTTTAGAAAATTCTGACTAATATTTCTATCAAACTTCAAAATTCCTTCCTATCTCCCTGCAATAGAGCAGTCTCCAAGGGTCTCCAGGAGCAGGTCTAAGCAATTCTATAGATTCCACAGAATAATGGGTTGATTCCTCCTAGACTACTCCCCAGTTTTGGCTCCCTGTCTTCACCAACACCACACTAGATCCCTAGGCACTGCCTATGACACAAGCCCCTCTTTCCCTACATGCTCCACCCTTCTCCATCCTTCCTTGTTCGTTCTGTGCATCATCTAGCCATGCTAAGAACACAGTTCAAGGCCTTTCCTTTCTTCCATCTTACAGTTGACCCCCCACATTCCCATGGTATCCAGGAACACCCTATTCTTCTCATCCTACCCCAGATACCAAAATTTAAGGTGTTTGCATAGAATCTGTGTCTATCCTCCCTCAGGCTTTGGACCTTCATCATCTGATGTGATGTCACTTGCCCCGTAGGCAGGAGCTGCGTTTTTTTTTTGGGAATAATGAAGAAGAAGATAATAAAGTCGGCCCAAGCTTAGCGCAGAAGGACATTCTGTTAAAATCCTTGGATGTGTGGTTGGTAAATTCCAAGGGTATGGAACAGGAAGACAGACATATTTAACCCTGGGCTAGTTAGCTTAGTGTCATGTCCAGACGAACCACTTACCTGCAGAGATTTCGAGGCTTGACTATCTCAACCATACATCTTTCTTTTTCCACTCTTGTCTCTTCCTCCCCTTTTCCATCTTCTTCTTCCTCCTTTTCTTTCGCTCTCCTCTCTGATCGCCTGTTCTTTCATTCTCTCATCTCTTCTTTCTTCCCTCCATCCTTTTCTCCTTCCTTCCTTTTTCTCTCTCTGTCTTGGGAAAAGGCCCTTGGTGGTGTCAACCCCGCATTCACTTTATCCCTCATCTACACTCCATGGGTGGTGTCTGCATTGGAATATACTCGGTAAAGAGAGAGAGGAGCCCTGTATACACAGCTAGCCCAGGACACCTCCCCAAGAATCTGCCCTCTCAGGGGAGGCCCTCCTCAGTCTGTGGCACTAGGCTGACGGCCCTTGCCCAGGAAGTGTGGTAGGAAGGAGGGGATTACAAAAAGTCTCTGGGGGCATTTTATTCTCATAGGACTCACTCATCACGTGCATACACACACATGTGTACATACATACAAACACTCACATACGTGCATGTATTGACACACATTCATGCATATTCACACATTCACACACACTCAACATGTGTGCACACATATGTGCTATCACACATACACAGATACATACAAACAAATACAGAGGCACATACTCAATGCAGGCACATGTCTCCAGATAAATCGACTGGAAAAAGAACTATCCCAGTGGGTGTTTCATATAATAATTATAATCTGATATTTCTCAGCTTTGGTCCCTTTGGGAAACAGGGTGATACTTTTAGCTGGTGCCCTGAGATTTCTGAGCAGTGCCCGAAAGTAACCTTATTCAATGCCTACTGTGTCATGAGTTGCTGCAGTTGACTTCTATGTTATGCAAAGCACAAAATGAGTCAGAAGCAAGCCTCAGAGCCTGCAGGCCCAGAGCTCATGCTGGAATTCACTCTGTTGGGGCCTGGGACTGACAAAGCATCTGTTCATAGACTGAAATATGATACCCTGACAGAGTTCCCAAGGGAGTGTCTCACTCTGAAGAATGTGGTGAGTTCATTCTGGGATGACCAATCGAAAAATACTACATGGAAGTAAATGAGTCTATAGAAGGCAGTATTCAGTTTCAGAATGGCAAAATAGATAAGAGGTAGAGATGTAAATATGTGTACATATATACACACATAGATACATATATCTGCATATACATGTATGTATTTATCTATATGAATTAATATCTATATATACAAAGCTGGAAGCTACTCAAGATTATGTATCTGTATCTATATGTTGCAGAGTATTTGTTTAACTGTGTAAGGATGTATTGCATTTGTTTATGTTGTGGAATTCTTGTCTAACTATGTAGACGTGTGACATTTGTAAAATTACATAAAGATGTGTTACTGTTTTATCTTGCCTGCCTAAGATTCTTGATTGGCCTAATAAAAAGCCAAACAGCCAATAGTGAGGGAGGAGGAACTTCTGGGTATGGAGAGTAAGTAGGAGGAAAAATTTAGGCTCAGGGAAAAAGAAAGAAAAAGAGTAGACAGGGAGATGCCAGGAAGACATCAGGGGGCAGACAGACAGACACGGAGGAAACGGGAAAGTAGGACATGCAGAATGAAAACAAAGATAAAACATCCCAAGGCAAAACATAGATGAATAGAAACAGGTTTAGTGGGACAAGCCCAAGCTAAAGCTGATCATTTATAATTAAGAGTAAGTTTCTATGTCTTTATGTGGGAGCAGCTTGATATCTCAAAGAAAATGCAAACTCCATCTATAGAGATACATAATCTTATTGAGTAATTTCCGTGTCTAAAAGTTGCCTAGGGGATCTGCTTTTTTCCTGGTACAGTAGGGTGGCTCTCTGGGAGGTGACAATGGTGGTGGTAGCTTGTCTGAACACAAATGGTTATCCTGTGTACTTGGTGGGGATTGGGAAGAGCCAGTTAGAGAAAGTCCCATGGGGTGTATTCCAACATGCTCTGCACATGAATACTTAGTTGAAAGACCTGTATCATACCAGGGCATCCTGATTTTCTCCCAAAAGTACACCAACAGTGTATGCCAGCCTGTGCCAGCCTGCACCAGCATCTTGACACATAGAATGTGGATCTGAGGATGCTGGGAGTTGATTTAGCCCTAATGCGTTGCACTCCACAGCTTCCTCATTGATGCTATGTGTGGACTGATTAGCTGAAGGCAAGACATTCCAAGCAAAAAATCATGGTTAATTCATAAACAGTCTTTATCATGGACTGGGCTTCATGGATCTGAGAAATTTCTGGTCTGCCTGAAAAACTTTAGTATCTTGCCAGTGGTGTGTGGACATATGACAGCTTTGCTGTGGAGATAGTAAAATAGCAGAGCTATTTTCTTCTAGGCCCTGTACAGTGTCTATGTAATTCAGACCTGATCTCTCTTACATGTCTATTCTTTGTCTTCAGACAGCCACTGATGCCTGAAACCACAGAGACAACTGTCCCCAAGGACATGACAAAGATCTGTTAGAGCAGCTTCTTATTCTAGTAGTTTCTCTCTTGATCCAGCTTCCTCTTAACGTAAAAGAGACACTGTCTCTGACCTTTTGCCTTCCCTATTTCCTCCCACTAGGGAACTTTGCAGTTCTCTGTGAAACCAGAAAAAATGGGAACCATATCTGAACTCAGGAGTCTTTCTCTGAGAAGCTTGATCTTGGCAGACTCTGCCCCAGATGCTGTATATAGGGGCTAAGCATGAATCAGGATGTGTGAAATTAAGTTTAGACCACCCCATCAAATAGCTATGCCCTTGAACTTTTCACACATTGATGTGTTTTGAGGAATGACCGTGAAGATGCTTGTCTCATCCAATGGACAAACTCTTTGCTCCTGCAGCAGATATCCAAAGGACATTTCTGGGAGAAGTCCTGAGGCAAAACTGGACCAAGAGCTTTCCCATTGAAAGAAAGGAGACCTACCAAGAGACATGAACACCTCACACGGTTCTGGGTTATCTAAGAACCCAGAGCAAAGACTGTCTTCTACCACATATACATGCTTCTGAACCAATAGCACACTCGGCTGGCCAGGTGAACTTTTTGGGGCAAATGGCTTGCAGGAAACAAACATGTCTAAAGAAAGAGATACTGGAATCAAAGAGTGGCAAGCTACATTTGTAAAAGACACTAAATCCACAAAGCTAGGAGCTGATGCTGAGCTGTAACCCTAGTAGCATTTGGAGGAGACTGAGGTCCCATGGCCAAACCAGACAGATGTTATGAGGGTCCTGATTAACAGCAAGCATTTCTGCTGAGCCTCCCTTTCTGTCTTTGATGCTAAAGCAAATCTTTTGAAATATAAGTCTTGTGGGAGGGGACTCTTCATACTACCCTGTACCCATGTAGTCCCTATTCAGAATCTGAATTGACATAGAGGAGATAATTACCCATAGCACCTAGCACCAGCTCTTTTTTCGTACAGTACATGGGAGTCTTTAATATATGGTAATATTGAACATGGAGTAACCCAGATGGGTGTCTCTTGGTGACTCCCAGTACCATTAACACCCACCTATTCCAAAGCCAAGCCGGAGCAGCACAGCTGACTTGCCTTTAAGATGTTGTGTGCCGTTGCCCTGGAGACGCTCCTCCGCCCCGCCCCCACCACCACTCTTTGGTTTTAAGCTTAATTCTGCAAAAACATGCAATTCAGCTGGCAGGAGCTTTCAGATTTAAATATAGAGATTAGATTAAATTGGCATTGAAGTGCTGTTTGAATTGAAAGAGCAAGAAATGAGTAAACTCTGGGCATGTTAAGGAATGTGCTAGGGAGTGAGGCCTAAGTTGGGCACTTTCTCCAATGTCAAGTACAGCTCAGCTTGGCTTTGGTTTTCAGGGTTTCCCTAGCATGGGTGCTATGACATGTTTAGGAGAAGAACTGGTTTATGTTGACCTGTTGGACAAGGACCCTGAGTTCAGTTTGTAGAACTGAATTTTTTTCCCAGTGATGTTTTGAGGGCCTGGAAAACTAATCCTTCTCGCAGCTTCTGTATCTCTGAACTCAGGAATGGTCTTAGGCCAATAACTGAAGCAGAAACAGGTCTCATAATATCTTGAATACTTCAAGATCAGCCAACCACAAGAGAAAGAGGGATGCACGGGTCAACTGTCTTCCAGACTCAAGGCTACCATCACCTGGATAAGGCTATTAAATCCCAGCAGCCACTGTCACATGCATTTAGTATCTAGGTCTCAGGGAACTGTCTAGCTTACTGCAACCCCATGGAGAGATCATAGGAAGGTAAAATCAACAAATAACTCTTTAGACTTGGAGCTTTGGGATGTCATCAGGGTCTGACTGCTTTGTGGTCCAGCAATAAAGCCTTAGATCATCTTTGTTGGCTAGATGTAGTTGGAGGGAGTTATTGAGTCTTTATTTAGTACATAGAGAGATTTCTTGGTCAATAGGGAGTGCCTTTGTGTGTGGATCCTGTGCATTTCAGATTTGTCCATCCTGAATGCTGTCTCTCTGACCTCTCCCAGAACTGCAGATAGTACAGGGACCCTGAAATTCAAGGTGTCAGAATCTAAGTTCTAAGGGTTTGGGAGATCATATCCACCTCTGGTTTTCCTGAACATTAAGTAGCAATGGGCTATGGGTCAGGTTCAAAACCTTAATCTTCCTTAAAGGGCGATCTTGATATTTCTGTGTATATCATAGCCTCTCACTTGATGTGATCAGTAATGCTTAGAAGAGGACGCAGTGACAAACATATGCCACATATAGGGACTTATGCATTGGCTCTAGTCACAGGTTGTGGGTAGAAAGAACTTTGAGGGTGTGGTTACTTAATCTAAGTGTCGAGGTATCAGGGTGACCCTTGCTTTTACAGCATTTGCAAAAGGAGGACACTATCCTCAGCCTCATGGAGTTCCACTGGCCTGTCAGTCACTCAGTTCCAAATGGCATCATTTTTTTTTCCATAGCAACAATGGCAGCATGTCATCCATGGGAAAGTTCTTATGCACCGACCTGGGGGACATACTGAGATGATACACATACCAACACCTGGAAGACATAGTTACTGTGACAATGACAGCCAATTCTTCACAATGCAGCTTTCATGCACAGGGCTGGGTGGCATCACAGAATGATTCAAGTTCCAAGATCTATGGTTCAGCAGCCTCCTCCCAGACTTACATCTGACATAATGTAATGCCTGCAGCCTTTCATTCTGCACCAGGTCTTTCTCAGTGGAAATGAGCCACTTCATAGCAAGATAACAGGCAGTGAGCCAGTGTGTGAGCCTGCCCTTGGAGTCTCAGAGAAACACCTGAAACCTCAGAAGGATGGTTTGGCTCTCGTACTTGCTAACTTCACACTTGTGGGGTGCTTAGGGCACCAACATTGCCTATTTGTAATCTCATCCAATCACTCAAAAGTCCTTCAAGGCAGATGGTGCCCTCCTGCCTAGAGATGACAATGTTGGGACTCTGAAGGAGCAGAGCCCTGCTGAGGTGAAGAGCAGAAAAGAAGGTCCCAGGTTTCGACCCAAATAAAGAGAGCAGAGACATTCATTAGCAGTAGGCTATTAGTAGGAATTAATTCAAAACACAGTTCTTTTCCTGGAAAAAAAAGCCTGCTCCTTTGACGTGTTTCTTGAAGTATGATGGGGCTGTTGCCAACAGAAAGCACAGCCCATTGGCACAGTTTTTGGCACACAACCAATCAGAGATACATGGAGTTTTCCAAATCCAAAAAGGCATCTCAAAATGATTTGGTAAAGCACATTTTTGAAGATCTAGCGTGCTTTATGAAGGTGAATGCACTGAGCTAATGTTCGGGGACAGCCACCTACCATCTGCCATGGGGGAGCCCGTGCCAGCCAATAGACTGACATGACTGTCAGCAACATGGAAGGAAGCAGCTAAGAATAATCCTACACCTACATTCAAGCACCATGTATTTCTGCGTTGGCCACCAGGATGCTTGGGTTTGCTTTTCACAGCTTCCTGGGAGAATCCTGGGAGGCCCCAGACATTCTGGAGCATGTTCAGTTCACATGGGGCACTCCAACTTTGCAGTCATATTTATAAGTATAAGATATTATTAGCAAGTTGCAGAACAGCCAGCCCTAATTACTGCTCAGATGAGCTGATTGCCTTTGTCATTATGGCAGGAGTAGCATCCTGATAATTTTAAGTTTAATTACAAAATGTCCCCTTCAAACACTGTACCTGCTACTCCAGATGCCTGGGACCATGCCCTCCCCTCCCACCTCAATTCCTAAGAAATGAGAACCTGTTGCCTGTCTGTAGTAGCAGTGGTAAGATTGCATACTAATTAACATGACCTTTCTGACCCAGCAGAAGCACTTGGCAGCTTGTAAATACTTCATCCAGACCTTGAGGAGTATTTCTTCCCTAGCAAGGTAGAAGGCATGCTTGGGCCCCATTGAAGCCTCCTCCCTGCAAGAGACAGTATGCTATGATTTCACTGTTTCATGTTGAGTCAGTGGGTGTGGGTAAAGCCATCTACTTGATGTTGAGGGCATGTGAAGATCAACCAGAAATGCTGGGCTCACGGTGGTGAGAGTAGCTGGAATTGAACAGGTCAATGTATGCAGAATAAGAGCACTTCACTGGGCCCCAGCAAAGCCCTGCTGCCACATGGGCTATATACCTCTTTGAGACTTGCTTGTTCTTTTGGTCAGGGCTGACTTGCTACTGGTATCAGGAACCAAGTCCAACTCTCACCCTCCTTGGAGCTGGGCTGGCCTCAATGACTTTGGGATCAGCACGATGTGGAAGAAATGACCTGCCAGGTTTTCTAAGGGTAGACAAACTCCAGTTCACAGGTTTGAGCCTCTTGACTTGCTCCGGGAAAGTCCAGAAATGAACCCCAAGAGGACACTCCAGCACTTCCCAGCTGAGCTGCCAGCCAGCAATGGAGTGGGTGTCTTTGGTGGCCGTCCAGAGAATTTCCAACTGCCTGCAGCCCCAAGCCATTGACTACATACACTTGGTGTGAGCTCAGTGGGAGACAGAATTTCTAACCAAGCAGTCCCAGGGATTGCTGGCAGCCACCCAGAGTGAGGGTTTAAGGGAGCTTTCATCTGGTCTGAGTGGTCCAGTACTTTGGGTTGGCTCTCATACAGGGGGCCCCTCTCTCTGCCTGTCACCCCAATGTTCTCTTCATCAGTTTCTCACTTACAGAGAGGTACTGGCTGACCCAAGCTATAGCAGATATTGTGGAGATATGTCAGGTGTGGCAATGACTGGGCAGAGATGTGGCACTCCAGAGCTGTACCAGGTTGGAAACAGGGGGTTGGTATTCAAACAAGTTGTGGTTTACACCACTGGGATGGAGTCAACACTTTTATATTTGCTATGGCATGTTAGGGAGACCACCTTGCACCAGCTCATTATTACCCAGAAGCGTTCAGGCTAAACAGGGCAGATCTGGAGAAAGATTAAATCCAGCTTGACTTCGTGAACTACTGGGGTGGGCCAGGAATGGTGAGATTGTAGCAGGCATAGAGATTATGAAAAGGCCGTGTTATATCTAGAGGGTGGTCTTGTAGAACTCTGTCTTTGACACAGAGACACAAGAGAGGAGGCCTTCTGAGCCATCTTGTTAGCACAGGGGTTCCCTCCCAAGTCCCTCACTTCCAGCCCCACTAGACCATTCATCCATTCTTTCCTCAGCCAGCACTGGATCACTTTGGCTACCAGCCCTGTCTCCAAGTGTGCCACCCTTGCCTTGCTTATAAGTTCTCCTGACTCCATGAGTTTTTCTGCTTTGGAAAGATTGTCCTAGATGCTGACCTAGCTCTCCAGGCTTCTCTCCTCCAAGGATGGGGCTCCTGGACCAGCTTACCACAAGAGAAGCAATATAGCCCAAACCCAACAATACCCTGTACAGTCAGGCCCTGACCATCAGCTCCCTCACCATAACAAAGAAGGCCTGAGCTGTGCACTCCACTCTTGGAGCTACATAATCACCCCATGCTGCTGTTTACTGAGCCCCGGGACAGGAAAAGACTTCATCTAGTAACCAAGCCATTCAAGTACTGGAGGAACAGCATGACCAGGGGAGGGACAGCGGGCAGCCTTGCCTCAAGTAGGAGCTGAAGACCCATCTAGCAGTCTCTGCAGTCAAGTGTACACAGCTATGAGAGTCACTTTTCCCCTAGATGTCAAGCACTAAACTGTAGCTGTTACAGACTCCACCTGGGAGGAGGAGAAGAAGGAGGAAGGGGAGGAGGAGGGTGAGAAGATGTGGTTGACATGTGGTCTCCTGGTAGAAGGTAGCAAAAGAGGGAAGAACAGAAACAGGAAGGGGAGAGAATGGGGAGAAGGGAGAAGGTCCTCTGCCTTCCCAGACCACTAGGCAATAAACAGGTAGCTGTGGCTATAATTAAGCACTTTTAGTAATAGCTGACTTTTACATTTGTCAAATATTGCATGAAGTGGGTTTGAGTAATGTAATAAAACATGGGAAAATAAAGGAACACTCAACTGTTCATTAAACTCTAGAATGTTCTAACATCAGAGTAAGTAATTTCAGGACAAATTAAGCCAACCATCAGACGAACAAACATTTCCTATGTACAGAGGAATAAAAATGAGCAGTTAAGTGAATTTAACCCAATAAGAGAATCATGTCCAAGGAAGAGACAAGAGGGAGCCCATGCCTCTTAGTAAGGGTTTTTAATTATTATTATTATTATTATTATTATTATTATTATTATCAATGCTGCCTGTGGTTTGTTAAATGCTAATGATGAGGTAAGGGCAATTGTGGAACACTATGGGTACTGCACACTGATCCAGTAAGCAGAACACAGAGTCAATAACTCAGCAGAACACTGATCCTATAATCAGGGCACAGGGCACACAGGGCGAACGTCCAGACAGAAGGGCTGAATGAGGGTACAAAATGCCCTGGAGGCAGTAGCAGGAACAGCTCTGGACGAGATGACAGTGCTTAAGAGGTGAAGTCAAGTTCCAGCACTGAACCTGTTCCAGCAGCTGTTAACACCCGCCCACCTGACAGTCTTCCCTGCCTGGCAGATCCAGAGAACATGGGACAAAGGCTAGCTGACTGTAAATTCCTATGAGACATCAGCCTGACCACAGTACTAAATGTAATGTGTGTATGCACATACCACACCATCCACATGTCACATATGCCACATACAGAACACACACACACACACACACACACACACACACACACCCCACAGACTCTGCATCAACCCACATCAATAACATCCACATGAAATGCTTGGAGCTCTCTCTCTCTCTCTCTCTCTCTCTCTCTCTCTCTCTCTCTCTCTCTCTCACACACACACACACACACACACCACAGACCCCACATCAACACTATATACACATACCACTTTACACACAGACCCCCTCAGGGAGTTCCAAGGTGAGCATTTCTGTGGCTCAGCCCTTCACTCAGATGAGACACACAAGCAGAGTGACCATAGACAAAGTCCCACTGGGGACCCATGGTCATCAGTATTCTTCCTCTGGCTCTCAGACCCCAGGGCCTCTTAACAGATCAGTGTAGAGGGAGGAAAAGCCAAGACTTGTCTCGATCCCTCTTAAGAGATGTAGGAGAAGAACAATATGCCAGAGATTGTTGCTGGAGAGGCATCTCTGCACTTCTTTTTAAACTTTGCCCCAAGCCTGGTACAAGCATGTGAGCTGGTCTCATTCCATTCCTCCTCCACACTCTGCCCCTTAGAAGGAAACTCCTTCTCCAGAGTCAAGACAGCACCCAAGTTCACTGCAAAAGTTCAAGTTCAACCAGGAGGTGCCCATTGTATTCCAGGTTTCCATGGCCACCTGAAGAGGTGGCACCACAATTTCTATTAAGCGAACAAAAGCCCTGGACCTAACGTCAGATGACTGAGCTAAATCCTTAAAGCTGTGAAGCTGAAGCATGTGATCCTGCCAACTATTCAACTATTTTTGGACCTACCCAAATAACAACTCCATGCAGTTCAAGCCAGTAAGAAAAGAATAGAGCCAAGATTCAGGCTTGGATTTTCTGAATATTGAATTTAACTCTTAATGAGTATATAATTAATGCTCTTACAGTGACTATCTTTAATCCCCCACCCAGCCCCTTCTTCTTCCAGACCTACATTGTTGGAAGTCCCCCAAGTACAGACTGAAGAAGATGAAGATGGTGATATGACAGAGAGGCCAGCAGAGCTTTAGAGGCCATGGTTTGTTGAGGCTGGAAAGGGCAAAGGGATAGGAGGCCCCAGTTCCCTACAGATGTGATTATTCATGGTTTAGAAAGCTTTTCTCCTTAATATTTATTACATTCTACAAGTCAATATATGTTATTGTAATTTATAAGTGTGCAACTGGGACAATATCACACACGGTGAGAGAATGAGCTGGGGTTGGTGATACCCATGTCAATCTTTGAGTCTCTGTTTTTGGTCCCCCACACCATGATTTCCTCTGCTTCCTAAACCACAGGCCAGGCTCGTTGATGAAAAGCAGAGTTTTCTCTAAGAAGGAAGTGACCAGCCTTCACCAGCACCAAATCTTGGACCCTAAGCATGTCATTGACAGTGGCCTGCTCTGCTCCTCAGCTCCAAGTTCCAGAAGAATCTATAGTATGAACTTCATTCTATCTTCCTTAAACATGGCCCTACTTCCAAAAGACTCCAAGGTAAATGCTTCCTGCAATTTCCATTGAGCTTGTGTGTCTCAAAACACACCAAAGCCAGCCCAACCTGAATCTACAGAAATGGCCTTCTCAAATCAGAAGTGATATTCCCAAGTCTGACAAGCAACGTTGAATGTTGAATGTAATATCTGTGAATACTGTGATAATTATTTGTTTGTACCACCTTGGGAGATGGCATCTGCAACCCAAATACTGTGAATGTGTGAGATAAAGTTCCCACAGGTTGTTTATAAATGATTTACAAGAGGCAGACTCAGAAGCTGAAGATACAAATGGGAAGAAATCTATGCATACGTTTCTGCCTCAAAGTCTGAAGTTTCAGGGAAGATGTGTAGAGTCCTCTATAAGGATTATATAGAGACAGCCCTCCCGTGCCCAGAAGGCTTATCATTGTTGAACTAAGACCACTGTATATATACTTGTTAGTGTGAAAGTATCTCAACTTAAGGGAAAGACAGTTGGACAATTATAAAGAGTATACTTTTATCATCACCATTGTCTTCATGATCATCATTAGTCTTACCGCCACAGCCATAACCATCATCATTCTGTCCTCACCATGCTCATCATCACCATCCTCACCAGCATCCTCATTACTATCTTCATCTTTATCATAACCACCATCATAACCATCATCCTCACCTCCAACATCATCATCTATTGCATGAATCCTAATTGGTATTAATAATAAAAGCCCAGAACCAGAGAGAGGAACAAGTCATAGCCACTTCTTATGTAGCTGCTCCTCACAAATCCTCAGACTGAATGCCTTTGAGTCCTCAGCCCAAAGAGAAGGTGTCACAGAAGAAAGGCTGAATTCCTGCCTCCTTCTGCCTTATCTTTCTTTTTTTACCTACCCAGTCATTTCACTTCCTGGTTCAACTTTTCTAGTGCCAGTATTAAAGGAGTGTGTTCTTCCAGTACTTGGGGCAGAGGCATGGGTACCTAAGTGCTGGGATTGAAGGTGTAGGTCACAACTCCCTGATCTTCATGGCTAAATCTGATTTGGCTCTGTCCTCTGATTTTCAAGCAAACTTTATTAAATACATACTATATCACTACAGTCGTCTTCATCAATGCCACACCATCTTAATCATCGTTACCACTATTACTAACAAGACCATCAGAATCACCAGCATCAGCATCACTATCATGTGGAGATGAGATAGATGCTGTTTTTTTTCCCTTCAATGCTTTCTGAAAAGATCTAAGGATATCACTCATCATTACCTCAGACAGTTTTTCTATTAGAAATACTCTCATGGCTATGTCAAGATGCATCACTTAACACAACAGTAGGGACCAGGCACCAATTATGGCTTTCCTTATGTCTATAAAGAAGAGTTAAAATAGATCCTGCTCTGGCAACCACAGCAGTGACCAGCATGCCTTCACTGTCTCAGTGGGAAGTACCACAATTCTTCTTGAACATGATCATCCTCTTATTCTCTCTTGTGCCCTAGGAGCAGACCCAACACACTGACAGGGTTAGAATATTTTTTAAAATCCCAAAGAAAGGTATGCATATAACCCAGAATACAGTGGCAGAAGATCATGTGTTCAAGACTGCCTGAGCTATAAAAGCTGTCTCAAAAAAGAAACAGAAAAGGGGAGAGGGTATTGGGCAAATGTTGTCTTTCTGTATTTTTGCTGAGAGTATGCTCTAGAATGAGGAACAAGGGTAAAAGACAGAGAGATCCAGAGAAAATACCTAAAAGAACACTTGTGGGCACCCCTTCTTTGAGTCCTGAGGAGTTGGAGGCCATCAAGTTCTGCTGGAAGGTTCTGAGACATACAGGAGAAGATCAGGCTAGCCCATGGCAACAATTTTGCTGTGGAGACTCTGTGCTCCCATACAGCTTTCTACCAGTATCCATGTGCAACCTGTCTCTCAACCTTGTACCTTAGGAAGGGAGCCCTGTCCTTCAGAGACAGTATTGACCATGACTTCCGGGTGCTAATGATGATGAAGCACCTGACTTCACCAGGAAGGTAGCCTCAGCCTCACATGGAAGATTCCAGAGAGTCACCTCTTGGTCATTCCACAATTAGCCTAAAATTCACTAAGAGATGGAGGCAATAGCTCCAGGGGACACACCACTGGAACAGATCTCCAAGAAATTACCAAGTGCACCCACATGAGGGCACTAGGAGCCACTTTCAGTTGATGGGATGACCACAAGGAAAGACTCACATTTGACAGGTGAGTAGTGGTTCGTGGGGACACATCACCATCTTCATGGGATTCATAGGCAGCTTCACCCATATGCAGCAAGAGTCACACTGATATCCCAAAGTGATGGTTGCCTTGTAGAAGGCTTTTAATATCTGTTCTGCTTCTGCTCAATGGAGTGAGGGGGATGAGCTTTACTGAGTGCCGGGGACATGGGGATGTGTGTGTGGGGGGGTGCTACCTGCCATATATGTAACCAGAAGAAGCAAGTGCTGAGCCACTGATGGACAGCAGCAATGAGAGAGAAAGTTCCACAAGCTCACATTTCCCATCCTGTGAGACACAGAACAATGGACTTTTCAGTTGCAGGTGACAAATGTTAAAAGCCCAGCTCTCCTAGAACAGGAGGAACAATGGAGACATATCTCATTGGCTAGAGAAAAGGCATGACAGCGAGGAAGAATGCTGTCGCCACCACCAATGGCTGATTTACTGAAGAGAGGGCTAAGCCATCTCCAGGAGGGGCTTGCTGCCAACCCAGTGTTTCACTCAGCAGAGCTCAACACTGGAGGCAGAATTCTGAGCAAGGAGTAACACGGTAGGAGCTTCAATGGCACCAGGCAAGAACAGTGGCCAACATCCCCAGACAGGACAACCCCTGGAAGCCCAGAAGAGGGAGGGAGGGTAGCAGAGCCCTAGAAAAGCTCAGCATGATGGGAAGATGGCAGCTTCACATCTCAGCCAAAGAGTCAGCAGGAGGAACTTCAAATCTCAATCTTGGGCTTTCCATTGCTGCGAAAAGACACCAGGTACACTGCAATTCTTATAAAGGAAAACATTTAATTGGACTTGGCTTGTAGTTTAGAGGTTTAGTTCATAATCATCATGGGGGGAGCATGGTGGCTGAGAGTTCTACATTTGGATTCACAAGAGTAGGAAGAGAAAGTGAGCTTCTGGAACCTCAAAGACCTTCCTCAGTGGCATACTTTCTCCAAAAAGGCCACATGTCCTAACCCTTTCAAATAATGCCACTCCCTATGAGCCTCTAGGGACCATTTTCATTCAAACCTCCACAGGTGGAGAGCAGAGCACCTTGAACAAGAAGTGACAGCTGAGGAGAACACAAAGCAGATTTTTAACTCAGATTGAGTCTGCCCTCTCTACAGACATGAGGCAACCATGACTGTTAAGTCCTGTAGAAAGATTTATGCCAGGGGCCACGAAGCCAGCCATCTGGCACCTGTCCATCTGAGTAGGTTGCAAACCTCCACAAATGCACATGGCATGTACACACACACACACACACACATATGCTGTGGCACTTTTGAACAGAAAGCTTACCACAGAAATTACATGAATGGTTAATAAGTACAGCCAACATCTTTAGTCAGGAGAAAATGAAAATAAAAGCCACATGAATGATGTGCCACTAGAATTTCCCCAAAGGGAAACAAAGGCAGGAAGTGATTTTGCAATGTAAAATGAAGGGCGTGGACAACTTTAGAAAATAGCTTGACCATTTTTCTAAAAGTTAAGTCTGCACTCTTGACCTGGCCCAGTGGTTCCCAAGAGAAATGAGAACTATGCCTCTAGAAAGGTTCTTTCAAGGTGCTGACAGCATCATTCTCAAGTCATATATCAAAACAATTAAATCGTTAGCCAACAAAGGAGTGAACAAGCCAAGCAATCTGTCTGTGCAGCAGAATATTACTGAGCTGTGCAAAGAGAGGACTACTGATGATTGTGATGTTACAGACAACGTCTACTGAGATCATTGAAAGTGGAAGAAGCAGTCTCCCAAAGGCTGGAAATCATGACTCCTTCACCTGGCATTTTGGGAAGGGCTACACTATAGCCATCAGATAGATCCGTGATTGGCACAGGCTAGGCATAGATGAAGCTGACCGACACCCAGGGCCTTGAGGATTTGGGGTAATAATTGTTTCTTGGCTCAATTGCTCGGTGGTTATTTGACTAGATATGGTCCCCAAATTCATAGAATTGTAGACCTTAGGTGGTGAATCCCATGGAAGTACAACCTGTCTGTGTTCATGATTTGGGGGGAGTAAAGGAACCTGCATGAACCACCTTGCTGAACAACTCAAGGGCTATGATGCTATTTCATTACATTATGTATGCTGCTCTACATAGCTAGAATTTAAAAGGGCAAAACTAAAGGATGGTTAGCTCAGGGGGTGAGAAGCCCATTGGCCCCTGCTGAGTCTTCTGCTATCCTTTATGCTCTCAGCCTCTTTGGAGCTCACCACCTCCCCACTCCCATCCAGGGGGCCTGGCTAGCAGGTCCTTTGAGGTTTGGCAATCCAGTGCACACTCAGACCCTACTCATAGTAGCACCCGTGCTACTGTTTCGAAGGCTCTGCACACTCTTTCTACGACTACCCTGAGAACTCCACCAACAAAATGTATGACAGAGCATGGGATTTGATCCAGAGGCCAGAGCCTGAGATCCAGAACACAGCAGATGATCTCCTTCTGAGGCTGAGTGGAAGGGATCTGCCAGCCTCTGTCCTGCTTCTGTGAGGACCGCTTCTCCTAGCTGGACCTCTCCTTGAACACACGTCACCCTGGTGATCTCTGTCACCACCTGCACATGGCCTTCTCTCTGTAGGCTTGTCTGTGTCTGCATTCCAATTCTTTTTTTTTTTTCTGGGTTTTACATGGGAATCTACCCCATTCGCTATAAATATAACCTCTCTACCTAACTTCATTTGCAACGACACAGTTTCCAAACCTGGCTGCATTTGAGGTTTGGGATTAAGGCTTATAAATCAGGGGGATGCTATGTAGGCCATAACAAGAACCTTGCCCAAAGCAAGACTAGGAACACCTGAGTTTGTAAAGAAATGAAGACACCAAGGTGCTGTCATAAATTGTGTCCCTTAAGACCCTTCATATCACTGGGCCAGAAGTCACAACCCCACCCCTACAGCTCAGACACAAAGCCTGTGTTAGTACTGCTACCCAAAGACCCTAAGGATGGGTACTGTGAAGGAGACCCACATGCCCAGACTCTGCAAAATTCCTTTGGCTGCCTATTTACAAAACATAACTGAAGCAGGCTCACCCGAAAACTGCCACCAATTAATGCCAGCCTAAGGCCTCTACCATGCGTAGCTTGGCTTGGCAATGTGGCTGAGCACTTGCAAATCAGACCCTAGGGGTCCAGAGTGCAGTGGGGTGAGACTGTGGGGCTCTGCCAAGGCTGACTTCCTGTTATAGCCCGAGGGACAGCCTTGGGGGCAGCTGTGATAACCTCAGCCCCTGGAAGACTGCTCCCTTGGTTTTAATTGAATGTTTTTGAATTTTGTACATGAGCCCAGAGGCAAAGCGCTCTCAAAGGGCACAGTTCAGCAAATTGGAGAAAAAATAAAATAAAGTAAATGAAAGGGTTTTTCATCCTCTCTTCTCATTACACCTTCTGCCAAGGCCAGGATAACTGCAGACTGGATTGGGTTAGGCCAAAGAATCAGCACTAGATGGATGGGTGAATAGATGGGTAGACAGAAGAGTATGTAAGTTGGTGGCTTAATGGATCGGTTAGTGGCTGGGTGGGTAATTAGAAAAATGAGTGGATATATGGGTATATGGCTGTGTATATAAATGGTTAGGTAGACTGGTAGATAATAAGTAGTTGGGTATATGATGAGTATATAAGTGTATGGGTAGATAAATGTATAAACAGGTAGATAGATAGTTGAGAATATAGATGTATAGATGAGTGAAAGTGAAAAGGTGTATGAATGTATGTGTGGGTAGACAATGAACATGCAGACAATTACTATTGGATGTATGAATAACTAGATGAGTAGGCATATATATGGATGAGGATGGGTGTATGGAAGAATGGATGGTTCTGTGAGGAAATAGATGGATGATTGAATGCCTGGTGGGTAGATGAGTGAGTGAGTGGATGGGTTGGTGGATGGTGGGAGCATGTCTGAGTGGGTGAGTAGTGTGTAGGTTGGTGGTGTGGAAATGGGTAGGTAAGTTGATAGGAGGTAAGTAGAGTAAGTAGTAGAAAGGAAGCAAAATAAAGTAGGTGGTCATAACCTGAAACTATAAGCCAAAATAAATTCCTTTCTTCCTAAGGTTGCTTTGTCAGGACATTTTAACACAGCAAAAAGCAATGTAACCAAGACAGAGGGTCAGGAAGGTGAGAAGGACTGGGCGATGTCCAGTAGAGCCTTCGCCAAGTTAAGCCAAGAACTCCATGAGCTCCAGGCCTATTCCTAGGAACAGGTATCCCTAGTACCAGGGGCTAAAACATTGCCAGACAGAGAATGTCCTCCTGAAATGACTTTCTAGGTTCTGAAGGTGCCTCTCTATTACAAGAACAATGCTGTGCCCCTGGCTTATTAAAGTTCATAGCCTTGGGTAAGGATAGGGCCTGCACTTGGAGCCATCCACTGTGTTTCCACAGATGTGAGAATATGGTTGTTTCTGGATCACTAGAGAATTGTTGATCTGAGGTATGCATAGCTTTTGACTTGAGAAAATAATGGAGACAAATATGGTCTTGACATTTCCAAGCTCTGGATCTTTATTTGTGATGTGACCATGCACCATGAACTTTGGCCTCTGTTCTGCTTCAGACTTTGAAGGCAGCAGGTGCTTCTTCTGTCCATAGAGGAGACATTATATGACTGTTTTTATCATGGAAGGGCCTATCGAAAAGGAGCTTGAACCCTCAGGAGACTGGACCTGTGACATATGACTCCATTGTTCTCCTCCTGGACCTGGGTACTTTAGTAGAGTTCAGGGGACTTATTAGCATCTCTCTATATATCAGGGGCCCATGATGAAGCATATTATTGAGCTCCACTACAATCTTGTTAAAAGTCCATACATGAACAGTGTTGTCTCCCTTACAGTAATGAAGCAAAACCAAAGGAAATTAGATGTGTCAACAAGTAGAGGCTGGTAGAGTATGTAACAGCATATCACCTCAATTCCTATGATCTGAAACAAAATTCTGGAGGGAGGTTTAAGACTCAAGAAGTAAGTCCTATAGAGATGGCTCAGTAGGTAAGAGTATTGGCTGATCTTCTAGAGAGCCCGAGTTTAATTTTCATTACCTACATGGCAGCTTACAAATGTCTGTAACTCTAGTAACTTTAGTGCTATGGGATCCAGTGCCTTCTTATGGTTTCTATGGGCACTAGGTACACATGTGGTATAAAGACACGTGTGCAAACAAAACATTCACACAAAGTTTTAAAAAATTAAATAAGAAATTAAGACTTGGGAAGTTAATAACCCACAAGTGTCAGGAAGTCCCTGAAATTTGCTTGATTCACAAAGTCCCTCTCTCCCAAAGGCTATACATGCAGTAATGGATACTGAGGAGAAGAGCATCTCCTATATGCTGACGTGCCTGTAAGTCCTGTTTTTCATGAGTTGTGACACAGGCTGGTGTGGGCTTTTAGTGACATCTGCCTGTGAATCATCTATGTGTCTATAAGTAACCCCTTGTCTTAACTCTGAAAGTAACCACAATAAACACATATGTCCACCAAGCTGGACTTCGGCAGAATCATTTGCAATGTGGTTGGCTTTCTATCTGAGGCAAGTAGACATATGTGTCTTTTTTCTCCAGAAAAATATGTCACACAACACCATGGAGACCAACTCTACTGGAGCTTCTCAGGTGTGTCTGGCTTTTGGATATGTGTATATGTCATGTTTGAGACACTGAACTCTGGGAGAAGAAATGAAAGACTTTAGGGTAGAAAGAAAGGAACAAGTGAGTCTCGACCCAGAACACAATCCTTTGAGCCATCCACCTAACTAAGCAAAGTTTGGATGTTGATATTTACAGAAGTACAGTCAATAGTAACTACATAGAGAAAACAAGCCTGGTGCAAGGACTGGAGAATGGAAGACAGGCTATCCCACACTGTACAGTAGAAAAGAGGAATGGAGCACAGGTCCATGGATGAACCATGAAGCATCATGCTAATGTGGTTACATACACAAGACCTCCATAAGATCAAGAGAGTTAACAATTCCAGCATGCAGTAGTAGGGAGGGGGACTTCCTGTGGCCCCTCCCTAGCTGAGGAACTTTTGGCAGTTGATCAGTGCTGGAAGAGAGATAATCACATTTCTATGGGGCTAGGGACAGCCATTGATAGGTTGCTCAAACTCCAGTGGACAACAACACTTGTGTATATGATCAGCACTAACTGAATTTAGTGCGTTATTTAAAAGCGAAATACTTGGAGATTGGGGAAGAGGTGGAAGATACGTTGATGGGGGAGGCTGAAGGGAGAGAGAGCAAGAGAGAGTTATACTCAAAATTTTCAAAATGAAAAAGAAAGGGAGCCAACCAGGGACTGAATCAGTACTTTCCATCTTCCAAGGACCAGGAAGTAAAGACTAGCTGCTGATGTCAATGGGGCACTTTTCAGGATGACAGAATTTTCTAGAACTAGACAGTGAAAAGTGCTCACTGTGCTGAATGTGTGAAGCTTCACTTGTTTCAAATGTTGTCATGTATCTTTTTAAAAATTATTTATTTATTTGCCTTGGTGTTTGCCTGCAACTAGAACTACACACAGTTGTGAGCTGCCATGTGGGTGCTGGTAATCGAACCCTGGTCCTCTGGAAGAGCAGTCAGTGCTCTTAACCACTGAGCCATCTCTCCAGCCTCCATCATGTATCTTTTACCACAATGAAAGTAACTAGTAATCAAGTGTCCATTTTGTGGTGACATCTCTTGTTTGTAATTGAATCAAATTTTATTTTTTAATTAGCATGTAAATTTAGTAGCAGAATTCTTTATGGTGCTTCATATTCCCTTAGTATTGTTCGATCCTTGATCTTCTGTTTCTGCTCTGCACCTCCATCTTTCCCCACAGTCTACACTTGAAAACCATCTCTGCATCCTACTGGTCCCTTCTCAATTTTCAGGTCAAATGAGTTCTGCTACTTACCCAATCCTCTCCCCTTACGCCTTCTTTCCCCTCTTATGGCCCCTGTCTACTTCGCTGACCTCTGTCTGCACGGAGTTCCTATTTACCCTGGTGCCTTACTCTCCTGGCATCATGGCAAGATCAGGACTCACACTTTTTTTCTTCTTTTGGAAATAAATATTTATTTTGTGTTTCTTATGCATTGGTGGTTTTCCTCCATGTTTGTCTGTTTGAAGACATAAGATCCTTAGGACTGGAGTTACAAACTGTTGTGAATTCACATATGGGTGCTGGGAATTGAACCTAGGTCCTCTTAACCACTGCACCATCTCTCCAGCCCCCTACACCTGCTTTTAAAAAGAATACATTTTGTACAGAAAGTATTTTGTTGGCCCTTTCACACAATAAGCAGATTAAAGTAACAAGCAAGTACATCAACAGGCATATCCACATTGACAGAGGTGGGGCCATCAGCCTTAGGGAGAGGTCAGGCCCTCATGAATCCATCTCTGTCCTGAACTGCAAACTGCAGACTCATCGTTCCTTAATTCCTGTGTGCTGGTCTTCACCTGCTCCCAGCACTCAGCATCCTCCAAGGCCTCCTGCAGGTCCATCTGGACAAAGAGACCACCAGCAAACGTGAGCTGAGCTGAGGACCCGATCTGAACTGCATGAGATACTCTACCCTCCAACCAAGCCTTGCCCAGTCTTCTTGCCCAGTGCTGAGCTCAGGAGTCTTTAGTGAATCATGATGACTGGTTATTAGTTCATTGATGGGGAAAGGACAATGTAAGCAGAAGAGAACGAACCCACTGCACATGCCTTTTCAAAGCCCTTCATGTGTGCATTACACAGCATCCTAAACATAACAGGAGTACATATGTATATATACACATGCACCTACAACATACATGTCTGAATACTCAAAGTACACAGATAAACACACATGTGCATATATCCTTATACAAGCAGATACACATGTATACACGCTAACATGCACACACACAAAATTGTCTATGTGTCCAAACACAGAAACACATGTACACACATAGATACAGATTCATTTGTATTTATACTCATACATGTATATACATATTCATAGTCACAAACAATGCACATAGAGAAACACAGAGCAACACATGCATGTATGCAGTCATATAAATGTATTCACATATACGTATATACTTACACATGCAAACAGATAAACATTTACATTCATATATACTGGCAGGCAAATATGCACTCTCACACATATGCATGCATGCATTATACATACACCTATGTGTGTACCTTAAACCCCAGAATAGGCCAGCGTGGGCTGTAAAAGCAGGCTGGCCTAGAGCCAGAAACCACTGAGCCCAGCATCATCTGTTTGTGAAATCTCAAGCCATAGGGAGCCCGACAAGGAATGGCCTGTGGCAGGTCCATGGGTCTTTCGTGCTGCACTGGAGCATCAAGGCAAAAATTACCACCTGTGTGATCAGCTGCCAGTCAGCAAGGAGGCAGCAGGTGGGCAGAGAAAAAGCCTGTGACATCTTGGAAGCCAAAAATGGTGTGGAATGAGGAACTAAGAGATACTTCAAAAAAATATTACTCCGTTTTCATGGCGAGCCTGAAATCAGGGTAGAGGAGGTAGGACAGTTTCTGGCTGTAGAGAGCTCACATCAGGGACATCTCTCTTTGGGTTCAGGCCCCTCCCAGGGTCTTCACCTGCTGAAGCTGGACCATTGTCTCCTTGTGTGGGGAGTCCGTTTTTCCTATCCATCCTCTGTGCCCAGGCACAGGCAACCACCATCAGACCTGCTTTATTTCAAAGGATTCAGGGCCCTCATATCAACCTCTGACTAGCAGTAGCTCACTCCTGCCCAGGATGGTTAAGGGACAGGAACCAGTTTCTTCTATCTAGGTTCCAACAGCTCTCCCTGAGGGTGGCAGCTGGTATATGCCCCAGTAAGTCTAGACACCTATTATTTTCTTTCATTTCAGTCCCAAGTATGGAGCGAGAGAGGAAGGGTCATCCACTTCTCACAGCCAAAGGCCAACAGAATCATTGAACCCAGAATCCACAATGAGGTATGAGGTCATCTTGGATCCACCCCCAGACTGCTCACCAGGGAAAGAGAAGGTTCTGGAATGGCCAATGTATTTATACTTTTGCCACTGGAGGCTGCTGTGGGGCTGGCATGGGACTGCTGGTAGCTTGGCCTCACTGTGATCTATGGTGGATAGGAACCTGGATTCCCAGGCCAGTCTAGACACTGTGCTCCTTTTCCTTGGCCCCCACCCATTCTCCCAGGGCTGAGTGCCCGGGGATTATCTTGCTTGCAAAAGGCCTCATGGGTGTTTTGGTTTTGGCAATTACTGAAAAGAAAGCCTGGTTATTATTCATGTCGTGTGTTGAGAAATCTCTATAAAGTTTTTACAGCCGCAAATGTAAAAGAGGTTTTATTGGTTCACTATTTCTCTCTGCTCTTCCCACCCTCATGTGAACCCCAGCCTTTCTTTCCTACTGCCTAGAACAGAGGGGTTAAAGACAGCTGCATGGTGTCCAGGGAGGTGAAGCTACCTGCTGGAATAGGCATGGCAAGGCTGGGTAGTTCACTCTCTCCACTCTTATCTCAATATCCCCCGAGCCCCCATTTCTGCCTTGTGCTCCGGGGTACATCTGAGTCTGCTTGGTGTGACTCATCCATGACACAGGCCTTTGCCAATGTGAGGTAAGCAATGCCAACACTTACTCCCCAGAGAGAAAGCAAGAGATATGGCACATAAGACAACAGGGAGAAACGGGGAGCAGCTAGGCCTTCAGAGCCCTTACTACATGCTCACCAGGGCCCCCATCTCCTGGGGCCTTGCTGATGGACCCATGGTGCCCTCTTGATTCTTCTCGTAGCTATACAAGAAGCATAGGGACAGGATTGTCACAGAGTCATTGCAAGTGAAAGACAAAAGTGGAGAGCCCCTGCGTTGGTTGTGGATGGTGACTCTGTAGGCTGGTGGGGAGGAATGGGGCTCCTGTATAAGTCTTCTAAGGAAAAGCAGTGCACAGGGGCTTTGGCTGAAACTACCTTGGCACATTTACAAGACTGAAGAAGCCTGAGGCTTAGCAGTGAGATCCTTCCCCCATAGTGGCATGCATCACAGCAGCCCCAGCAGGTGTCCCCAACCCCTGCAGCTGAATGACAGCAGAAGCACCTTTTCTTATATCAGGGGCCTGCCAGAAGCAGGACAGAAAATCAGGAAGAGCTATGCAGGGTCATGGCCACAGACCTGGTCAGGAGCTCTCTCTAGACATGGCACCTAGGAGTCAGAGAGACTAAGCAGGCCAGACTGGTGGGCAGACACTGCCCAGCAGAGGATAATGGTCGAACATCATGTCCCTGTACTCCACACTGTTTCTTTCCTTCCCCCTTTGCTCATATCCAGCTCACCTATTCTCCAATCTGGTTGGACATGGAAAGACTTCTCAAAGCCATCCATTCCCCTCTCTCACCTGTCTGATCACAGACAAACAAAGATCCTGCAGGTTCCAAAGCCTTTCATTAAGGACTGGGCTTCTCCCAAGCAAAGGCATGGCTGGGCAACAGTGGTCCTTGGAGAGAATTATTGTTGTATTAGGTTTCTGGCCCAGACTTTCATGCCTAGCCCTGAGGTTCTGACCTGCTGTCCCACAGAAACACAGATACTTATATTAATTTTATGCTTATTGACCTAGGGCCCAGGCATATAACTTGTTAATTCTTTACCCTTAAACTAACCCATGATTCTTATCCTGCTCAGCCATGTGGCTTGGTACCTTTTTTTTTGAGCAGCATTTTAGCTTCTTTCCTCTGCTTCTTCTGGCAACTCATCTGGCTCTCTCTGATATCTCTGTGGTGTCTCTGCTCTGTTCTTCTTATTCTCAGAGTTTTCTTAGTCTGGTAGCCCCACCCACACTTCCTGTCTGCCTTTGACCAATCAGATTTTTATTAAACTAGTAGGTGGGACAATTATTTACAATGTAATAACACAATCTCATTTCAAGCTATAGATGCAAGCAGTGATCCTGTACATATTGCAATCTGTGTTGTTCTCTTTCAACCTAGGTGGTAGGGAAGCCAGAAGGTTTGTCTTCAGCAAGGAAGCCTGGGCAGCCATGAGCTTCCATCTATCAGCTGACTTCAGGGAAGCACCTCCTGGGGCAATGTAACATTTGGTGCCTTTTGGATTGTATTGAAATTTCTGGCTTCGTTGCCAACAAATACAACAAGGATGCTCACAAAAGGATGAAATCTGGGCAAAGTGGATCTGAGCTTTGCTTGGATCCACCAGAGATGAGAAGGGCTCCGCACTGGACAGGTGCCTAGAGAGGTAGGAAAAGTCCCAGTCCATGGGAAAGACTGGCACTTGGGAAGCAGACTACTAAAGTCATGAACTTGCAGAGACACTAAGATGTGATGAGGTAATATTGGAGGCTGACTGTGGGCCTGCTGGAGTGGTAGGATTTCCTGAGCCTGGGCTATTTTAAGGTCTAAGAGTGAAGATCTAAAGATAGGAAGTGAGAGTGCTTTACACTGGGAAGGAATACAGGGTAGAAGCCACTATAGAACAAAAGAGGCAGGTATTATTTTGGGGTAAATGGGTCTTTGTCTGTGCCTTACCCCAGTTTCCGCCACGCTGGCTAAGTGACTGATGAGGAAGTCCAGAAGGGGCTAAGGAGATGGCTCACTAGAAATAAAATAATTTAATTAGTAAAAGATAAATAAATAAACAACAAAGAATATATGCCGTTCTTGCAGAGGATGCCAATGTAGAGCCTAGGTCCCATATTGGGCAGCTTGTGGCCACCTATATCTCCAGCTCCGTAGAATGTGACACCCTCTTCTAGCTTCCTCAGGCATTGTAGCTCATGTGTACAAACCCACACACAGACAAGCACATGTACATATAGTTCAAAATAAAAATAATCTTTTTTTTTTTTAAGGACAGACGATAGCTGATTTATAACTGTCTGCATTTAGACATTTCAAATTTAAGTTTCAACTTTACAGTGGTGAAAGTGTGCCCATATGACCATCTGTTTTCTACTCTCTCTGGGGTACTCGGTACATCACACAAGATAGGCAACTTTCCATTATAAAATCAGCTTTCTGTTAGATCCATTGCCAGACAGGGTACTTTCACAGGGGTTCTGAGCACCACTTAAGCATGGTGTGCTGACCTATGTCTGGATATTTTCTCTATATCATGTGTTTTCGGGAGGCAAACCAATCATTAATCAGGGAACATGTCTGCTCACTCCTGTTGATTATAGGTCAAAAGCTGAGGCCCACTAAAAAGTTGAAGTTGAATCATGCTGTTATAGACTGCTCCCTTTGCCTAGCAACAAGGCCCTGGAATGACATCAAAGGCAGTAACTGATTGAGCTGCAAAAAGCAGGTAATCAGAGGAGCTGAGGCTCATAAGAGGAGCCCGAGAGTGCTGGGAAAACATGAGTCTGCCTTCACATCCCAGCATCTATGTGAAAACTTGGACATTGCTGTATGCCTGCACCTGAAACCCAGCACTATGGAGAGAAAAGACAGGGGATTTCTAGCGACCCACTTAGCTCCAGATTCATGGAGAGATTCTATCTCAAGGAAAGAAGAGCTCAATAAAACAGAATGCCAATGTCTTCTTCTGACTATGCACACATAGGCATGTATACCTGGACTGACAAATAGACACTTATACGTACACACAGAGATACACAGACAGACAGACAGACAAATAGATAGATATAGACAGAGAGCAGAGAGGTGGGGGAAAGAGAGATAGGGACAGGAAGACAAAGAGACAGAGATGAGAAGAGAGAGAAGACAAAGGATTGCTTATGTTACCTCAAAGTCAATAGAGAATGAACGAATAAATCAACAGAAAGGAGAAGCATTTGGTATGTGAGCAGTTGCTACACACATCCCTGCTTCTATAGAGAAACAGAAAAGCCTGAGTACTTCACTTGCCAACACTTGACACATTGCTTTCTTCTTTCAACATTAAAAATAAATTGAGGCAAGTCAAACGGCAATGAAAGGTAGGGTTAGAAGAGATGAAGCCCCACACTCAAACTGGACTCTGATATGGCACAAATGAAGAATTGTCAGGCATGAATGGAAGGTGATTGTGATGCTTATGCTAAGAGCACTAATAAAAAAGGACAACATGAAAGAACAGACAAGTGATGTCCATAGAGAGAAAGGAACACAAAGAACCAAGAGGCGGTAGTAGAAATTAAAATATCACATTACTGAAGCACTTGTGGTGGTCAACTGAACAGACTGGAATTGGTTAGGGAAAAAGTGTATGAGCTTGAAGATGTGCCTATAAAATTCTTAGGAACTAAACCATGATAGAGTGTGAGTATACCATGCACACACACACACACACACACACACACACACACACACACACACACAAAGTGCTGAAACATCCAAGCAGGACACCAAGGTGACAAGAAGAGTTTCTAAAATTCCAGAGACAAAAAAGAGAGCAGCTAGAGTAAGAGATGCTTAACATAAAAATATGCCTGAGAATTTTCCATAAAGGAATGGCAGATGCCAAATGTACCTCAAAGAATAGCCATCAGAACAGATGCAAGTGTGCACTAAAGGCAGCACCACTCAGCTTTCAGAAAGCAAGAGGTATAGGGGAGAGCTTGAGAGAAGGAGAGCACCTTGGACAACCAAGAAAATAAGCAGAATCCTGGCCTGTGAGGAACAAAGAACCAAAATGGCGGCCCACATTCAGGAGACACAGAGTGAGGCATTTAAAGTATGGAAAGCAGAGCTCATCACTTCAGCTCTCTGTATTTTACACAGATATCCTTGAAAAGTGAAGGAGAGATGCTCTCCCAGATATAAAAACCCAGAGAGAAAAGTTGTCAGCAATAGAAATGTCATTCAGTCAATGATGAAGTATGCTCTTCAGAGAGATAGAAAAACTGTACAGGTCAGGACTGCACACCCCACTGAGGAGGGAAACACACTGGAGAGGGAGAAAGGATAGACTAAATCTTTTGTTTTTCTTATGTTTCTCTTATTTAACAACTACCTGTCCAAAATCACCATGGCAGTGGTGGTTAGCAGCAAGACATGAATGAATGGGAAGATGATGGATGGATGGGTGGGATGATGATGGGTGGATGAATGGATGGATGGATGGATGGGAGGATAATGGATGGATGGATGGATGGATGGATGGGAGGATGATGGATGGCTGAATAAATGATGGCGAATGATTGAGTATTCTCCATTCTGATGACCCAAGTGGCTGGTGAAGCCATGTGATGAATTTTGAGAGTGGACATGGATTGTAACTATGTGTTGAAAACTCCCAATTCAAAAAAATGCAATTAATTTGCTAAAAAAAGAACAAAGAGAAAGTCACATAAAAATTTTCAGTTAAAACCACAAAGGCAAAAAAGTCAAGGTCAAGTGTGAGGAAGAGAAATAAAGATATAGTAGGTGCTCATATAATTCCAAAAAAATCACTTTAAATAAGAATAGTCTGAAAAGCAGAAAGTAAGTGAATCACAGGGACCCACTTTAAGTATAAAAATAAATCGAAACTAAATGTAAAGAGATGAGACAATATATGTCATACAAATATAGACCAAAGAAAATGTTGGTATCCTAGTTAATTTTTATTGCCAATTTGATGCAACCTAAGTCACCAGGGAAAAGAAAGCCTCAGTTGATGAAGTGTCTCAGTAAGATTGGTCTGTGGTCATGTCTGGGAGAAGCATCTTCATTGATGATTGACGTTGGAGGGCCCAGGTTTTTGTAGGTGAGATTGGCTATATAATAAAACTAGATGAGCCTAACCCTTGTAGTAGGCCAGTGAACAGCATTCCTCCATGGTTTCCACTCAGGTTTCTACATGCCATCCTGCCTTGACTTCCCTCAATGATGGACTGTCAGCTGTAAGCTGAAATAAGCCATTTTCTCTTCAAAAGCCGCATTGGGTCATGGTGTTTATCTCAGCAACAGAAAAGCAGACTAAGACAGTGAATAGCTACAATCATTTCAGGCAAAGCAGAGCCTGGAATAGGGAAAATGATGACGGACTTCACATAGAAATAAAGGAAGAAATTCTCCACAATTGCATAAAGACTGATAACACATTGTGTTATGGGAAAAAACAAAATTAAGTACCAGAGGGTGAAAACACAAGCTGATGGTGCTCCAAGGAGAAACGGACAAATCTACCATTAGAGCTGGAGACATCAACACCTTCTGTCAGTAACTGACGTTCCAGCAGGCAGGAGATCATAAGGACAGAGTTGAACTCAACAGCACTATCAATCAACTGAATCTAATTGACATTTATAGACGACTTCATCCAACAACAGCCAAATGCACACTCTTCTCAAGCTCCCAGGGGACATTAACCAAGATAGACATTGAGGTCCATAAAGCATACCTTCACACATTGGAGACAATACAAATCACAAACAGCATGCTTCGGAACACAGTGCAGTTAAACTGGAACTCAGGAATAGCAGGGTAGTTGGAAAATTCCACAAGTTTGGAGATTAGACAATGCACTGGGAAACAACTTGAGATGAGATGTGTGTGTGTGTGTGTGTGTGTGTGTGTGTGTGTGTGTGTGTGTGTGTGTGAGAGAGAGAGAGAGAGAGAGAGAGAGAGAGAGAGAGAGAGAGAGAGAGAATTTCAACTATGTTTAAGGAGCTAAAACTATAACCTATCAAACTACAAGCTTAGAATAAGATCAATGTTTAGAGAAATTTTTAAAGCGTTAAATGTGTGCATTTTGAAGGAAAATTTTAAATATTAAACATTTTAGGGAAAGCTTTAAAGATGAACTAAACCCCTAACTAGTATAAGAAACAGATGAAATAAACAAGAGAAGAATAAGCACCAACATCTAGAAGCCAATGTTATATAAAGTTGATTCTTCAAAAAATATTATAAATAGTCATAAACTCTAGAAGACCAATAAAGAAACAAAAAACTAATTACTAGTGTTCAAAAGGAAAGGGGCACTAATGGGATCCTCCTATGCTTATTAAAAGCTAATTAAGAAATCTCACAAGCAACTCTGCTTGCCACCAGCTATCAGATCCAGTTTTTTTATTTTTGCTACTCTCCATTAACACTGTGACAAAAGTCCTAGACAATGCAATAAGACAAGAAAAATGGAAAGTAATCAGATGATGAACAAATAAATTATAAAGCAAATCCACAGGATACAAAGCTGAAATATGGAAGCCAATCAGCCCTTCCTACCAAAATATATATTATATAAGTAAAACTGTTGAAATTCTCAACTAAAACAACTCCATTTGTGTTAGCAAGAAAACAATGAAATACTTAGGCACGCGCACACACACACACACACACACACACACACACACAAACTCTATTACTCTGAAAAAAGAAACCAAAGAGTTCATAATAAATTAAAAGAGGTTCCTTCTTCATGGACAGGATGTGTGTAATGATAACAACTAAGGAAAAAGGGTTGTGAATTGAGAGGAAGCTGAAGGAGAAGAGCATGGGGAGGGGTTAGGGTGAGCAAAGGTGAGAAAAAAGATACATTTTTAAAAATTAAAAAAGGGTTTTGTTAGACGCAAGACTCAGAATCATCAACAAAACACTTATAATCTGAACCAGATGGCTTCAAAGTAGGGTGCTGGTGATATTGCACAGAGTGTGGGAGCATTTGATGTTATCCTAGGGGGCTCGAGTTTAATTCTAGAACTCATAACAGGCAATTTAAAACTACCTATAACTCCAGATCCATGGGGATCCGTCACATTCTTCTGGAGTCTACAGACAAATGGACACATGTCATGTACAGTACATAGACACATATATGTAATAGATATGGGGAAATGCACCAGAAAATATGTCACTCCTGACAGTATGAATTAGGTGAAATCAAGTAGATCAATGGAAGAGAACTAAATGGATTCACATCAAACAAACATACACAGGCAACCAGACTTCTGCAGAGGAGTCAGTGAGGAATGGTCTTTGCAATGAATGATGTTGGAGCAATTGGGCATCTGCATGTAAAATATGCTAATGGATTCCTAGAAGAGAATTGATTCAGAACAACTCAGATTATAGATGGAAGCTAGTTGCAAAGCTACAAATCTTTTTTTTTTTTTAAGTGCAAAGACAAGTCGAGGTGATTCTGGGGTTGAAGTTGGGGTGATGTTCCATAAAAACACCAAAAGTGCGATCCATAAAGGAAAAGTGCAATCCATTTATTGAAGTAGAAAGGTTTGAAAACAACACTGTTAAAACAAAAATATATAAACCAAAGACAAGAAAACATATTTAATACACTCATATCTAAAACACAGAAAAAAATCATCAAACTGATTTGGGCAAACTTGCTTCAAATTCACATTAGTGAATGTTTACAGATGAATGAAAGGTTTAACATGTATGTCAAGGGGGACATACATCAAGTGAGAGGTGCTCTGTAGCCTATGTCATTCAGGAATGTAAAACCAGACAATGAGATACCCTTCATATCTATTAGATACTAAAGTCCAAAGACTGACAATACCAAATAGTGATGGGAATGTGACATAAGAGGGGCTTGTCACTCATTACTGCTGAGACATAAAATGACATTGCCACTGAAGGAGACAGTCTGACAATTCCTTACAAAGCCAGTAACTGTATTTTTAGAAAGATGTAACCTCCAAGGTACCATCTATAGCAGTTTTATTAACACTAATCTCAATCTCAAAGCAACTAAAATCTCCTCCAACATATAAATGCATACACAGACCATAGTTCAGTCATCCATTGGAACATTATTCTGTGAATGAAAATAAATTAAGGTATAAAGCTGTTAAGAAACATGGAGGGAATGTTAGTGCAGGTTGTTAAATGAAGTTGCTTTGTAAAAACAAGTGTCTGGGTGGTTCTGATCATATGACACGGCAGAAAAAACAATGTTGCAGAGAGTAAATGTCACAGCAGCCTGGTGTTTGAGTCAGGGAAAATATGGTGGATAGGTGACGCTGGGGACATTTTGATGGTCAAAATTGTTCTGAACTGTAAGGGTGCCCCTGCCACTCTGCATTCATTAAGACACAGCAAACTTTACCACTCCAAGGGGAGGCTTAATGGAAACTATGGATTTTTGTTGACAACAGTATATGGATTTCTAAATGCATTTTCCAGGCTTTTGGTTATGTTTTCATTTTTTAACATTGCCAGTTTCAGGGTAGAAGTTTTACATTTCAATAAAATGCAATGTATCAGCCTTTCTTTTATGGATCGTATCTTTGGTGTTATATTGAAAAGTCACCCAGCCCCACTTGAACTTGCTTCTGTGCTTCCTTTTAGGAGGTTTATAACTTTGTATACAACTTATATCTATAATCTACTTAATCTAGTTTTCTCAATGGTTTAGGAACACTGTAATAGCAATGTCTATCTACTGTAACCATGTCTACCAAGTGTAAGATGCTGGCAACAGAAAATTCCGGGAAAAGCAATGTGGGAAAACCTACTTTGCTACCTGTCCATCTTCCTTTGATCTAGTGTGTTCATTATTACAAAAAAAGTTGTTGGTACACCATTGAAATGATGTTAGGTGACCTTGATGGAATAGCTCATAGACGTGCCCACTGTCTTAATTACTCCTCAGCAGTGATGGAGGCGAAGAATGTCAACAAGATAAGCAGGGGACAGTGGCTTAATAAGATGCTGGAGTGGAACAAAGCCACTGTTTCCCAGGACAGGAGGAACTTCTGTGGCTCTGAACTTGCCACAAATGAAACCAGTTCTCATTGCCTCGTACTTGATGCTCTGTGACACTGTGGTTTAAGGATTTTAAAGTTAATTTGTGTGTGTGTGTGTGTGAGAGAGAGAGAGAGAGAGAGAGAGAGAGAGACAGAGACAGAGACAGAGACAGAGAGACAGAGACAGAGAAAGAGAGAGAGATAATATCTCTGTGTGTGCAAGAATATAACAAGACATCCATGAGAGGTCAAGGACAACTTGGTTCTCTTCTTCCACTGTGAATTCCAGGGACAGAATGATCCAGGTCATCTGACCTGATGACAAGTACCATTGTCCTCTGAGCCATCTGGTCCGTCCTCACCTACATTTTAAGATTTGTGCTACTCAGTTTTGAAGTTTTGCCATCAACCCTCCAGGAGCTCATAACAGCAGCAAATCTAGACTTTATGTGATAATTGTAATCAGGACTGTTCTGGGGCTGGGAATATAATGCTGTAGTAGAGTTTGCCTTCCATGGACAAAGCTTAGGTTTAATCTCCAGTGTCTCAAATAAAATACAATAAAATAAAAAATGAAATAAAATATTCTGGCTGCTGTAAATAGTCAGAAAAGTGCAAGATGACCTCTGAAGCACCTTAAAAGGACTGGTCTACTGGAAAGTGAGGAGATGGGAACTTTCACTAAAGTTATAGTAAGGAAGACAAAGGACAATAACACAATTAAGACTTATTCAGGAAGAGAAGTCAGTTCTCCTTCTGAGGAACTAAGACACCTGTGAGATGGTAGAAGAGGGGCTGAGATAATTAGGAAATAGTGAGGTAGACCAACATGAGGGAAAACAGTATAGGTAAACAAAACCTAATATTTTTGTTCATGAATGTGTAGAGGTGTTGCCTTAGGTGATTGGCATGAGACTAGAGAGTCAGAGGCAGAGATTTTATACTTAAAACAACATTTGAAAGAGGAACCAGAAAAGGGATTAAATAAAGAGGCAAAAGTCTACAGGATCCATGGGGTTGTGACACAAAGTTCAAGGACAAAGTCTAAACAGAAAGGTTCACCTGTGTGATGATAGATGAGTGGCATACATTTGGTCATGAGAAATTGGTGATTTTTACAAGATTTGTATTGATGTGGAGCTGAGGTCGATAGATTACTAGAGGAGAAAAAAATGTTGGAAATGGATTGATAGATCCCAGATGGATGGTGAATAAAAGGTAAAGAAACACAGAAAAGACCCTGGATGCATGTGGAGTGAGATAGACATGATGAATGAGTGAAGGGATAGGTAGATGGATGTGTAGGTAGATGAAGGAGTATATTGATGAATGGATACATCAAGAGAAAGATGGATGGGTTTGTGGGTAAAGGGATATGTAGAGGGAAGTTGGATAGAAGGATGGATAGGCAGATTGATAGGTGAAAAGATAAATGGATGGCTGACTGGGTGGAGGGAAGGTGGTCTCATTTTCTTTTTTATTACTATGACCAAAGGCAAATTGGAAAGAAAGGGTTTATTTGGCTTACAAATTCCAGTACTAGTCATCAATTACAGCTTTCTCAACCTACTTTCTTATGTAGCCTGAAACTACCTTCCCAGAGTTGGCACTGCCCACATTAAGGGAGGGAAACTAAGGGGAAAAGCAACTGAGCAATACTCTTACAATGAGAGACTGTCATGACGGAGGCATCAGAGGCATGATACAAAGAAACTAAAGGGATGGATGCTATGCATGGAACAGCATCCAGTCACATGAAAATTCTGTAGCCAAAGACAAAGATGAGTTGCTGGAGGTCATTTGTGAGGACTCTTTCTATTTAACAGACACAAATCCCCTCATGCACATGAAGTAAAACTTAGAATTTACTCTTTTCAATAACCAAGGTCCCCTCAGGCTGGACCAACTCGCTGGCTCTGCCAGACCTAAGGGTTCCATGACACCCTCAGGGTCTCAGTTTTGCTTTGCACTGACTTTATTTACACAGCAGATTTTTTTAAACTGTTTTGTCTTTTTTTATTTTTATTCTTTACAGTTCTGGGAATTGAACCCAGGGCCTTGATCATACTAAGCAAGCACTCTCCCACTGAGCTATACCCGAGCCTCACGGCAAATTTTTAACAGCGGCAATTTCCCTGTAGAAGATAAAATTGGTTCTTAGTTACTGAAAACAAACCAACAACTTTCCAAAGCCTTTCTATTGTAATTATTTGTGGCTCTCATAGGAAATGCAGTATACAGACAGATACAAAATTACATTAGCTATATTCACATTTAATAAGATGTGTGGGAGTGATTAGGGCAGCAAATCTCTAAAAAACACTTTCCAGAGCCAATAATAAAAAGACGACAAACAACGAATTATAGACAGTTACAGATTTCTTACATAATGACAAGAATCCATGCCTTCAGGGTCCAAGCCCAGGTAGAAGAGTCCAGCTTTCCTGGCATTCTATCATCGGTCCTCAGCTTATTTTTCTTGACTAGGTTTGACATGTGCCCATCACTGAGTCTCTGAGGAGTCAGGTCTCCAATATTTGGCTACTCAGTAGCTTGAGAAAGGGAGCCAATCTCATCTAAGCAAAAAACAAAAAAGGATTCATCACGGAGAATGGAAGAAGAAGACAAAGGTCAGGAAAAGATGGAAAGATTCCTGGGTTAGAACATGCCTGTGCTGATTGCATCTGTCATGGAAAGTGAGTCTGTTGGAGTGTCTCAACCTTTGAGCAGTGAAGTATGAGTAGGGTTGCCATGCCATCTATACAAAAGCCTAAGGATGGCCATGTCCTCTGCTCACAGCCCTGGGGAGTGAAGACATAGGTGGAGATTGATCTTCTGTAAACCTGGGTCTCTGAAGAACACAAGGTGCCACAAGCTGAGTGGAGGCCAATGTTTCAATTACTGGCAAGTGGATGTGTTTGTTACTGTAGCTTACCCAAGCTTGTGCTGACTGATAGATAGCTCAGCATAAAGTTAAGATGAGTGAAGAACTTTGCTTCTTGGTACATGAACTAATTCAAGGAATGGTAAAAAGCCAAAGACTGTAGGAAAGAACAGAGAAATAATAGTCATGGGGAGTTTCACTCTAGTATCAGTTACTCAATTTTTCCTGTTACTCATAACTGCATTTCTTTAATATGTTTTTGTAGTATATCCTTGATATACAGCGATAAGTTTTGAAAAGATATTTTCATATAAGTATATCATGATCTTTGACAATAGGCATCCCCTACATTGATTGCTTTTCTAACTGTTCTGACAAAATACCAGACCCAAAACTAAGGGAAAAGAAGGGATTTCCTTGGCTCAGAGTTTGAAGGTGTGTCTAGGGAGGCCTGGTAGCAGAAACAGGAGCCAGAGGGTCCATCATGAAGAAGCAGAGAGGCTAAGGCTGCCGGTCTACTCACATTCTGGTTCTTTTGGTTCAGGACCTCTGCCTATGGAATGGTGCCACTCACTTTCAGCCAAGCATTTTCCTTCTCAGTTACACCTGTCTGGAAACACTTCGATGGATACCTCCACAGGTGTCTCCTAAATCATTCTAACAGTAATAGAATAAAAAATAAAGATTGGTCGTGATGAATCCACCACCAGCCAATCCGATACACAAACAAATTAAAAGTTAATTCAGATTTTTTGAGAATTTCATAAGTGAGTACTATATTTAAATTAGTTCTTTCTTTTGCTCTCCCCACGGCCACTTTTCCCAGGCCCTCTCCAACTCCCTCTCAATTTATGACTGCTTTTTGTGTTAGTGATTATGATTATTGTATATATTATTTATATATTGTATATGTAAATGTAGCCTGCTGAGTTCACTTCATGTTGTTCATATGTATATGTAGCTAAGTGGATGAATATCCAATGCAACCACTGGGAATGGATAACCTATTGGGGGGCATATGTCTGAGAAATGACTGAGTTTTCTCTCTCTAAATAGCCATTGTCAATCTATAGTTCTTCATCTAGGGGGTGGGGCTTGTGAGACTTCCTTTATCCAAGTTTGCATGTCATCTGTTATTGTGCAGGTCTTGTTGAGATGACCTTAGTACAAAGTTTCCCATTAAATTTTAATTATGTATCTGTGTCTGGGGACAGAGAGTACACATGAATGCAGTGGCATACAAGGAGGACGAAAGGAGCATTGGATCCTCTGGAGCAGGTGGTACAAGTGGTTGGGAGTTGCTCAATTCTGACTTCAAACACATCACTTCCTGTATTACTCCACCTTATCTTCAAAGGCTCATGGTCTTCTCATATTGCAAATCATCCTTCATCTTAATTCACTCTACTTCCATTAATTTGTTTAGTCATGTGTCTTGGTACACACAAAATGAATAATTAAATAAAATGTAATTAAAAAGTTGCTAATTGAGATTTCTTCCATGTCATCGAAAAAGTTAAACAACTTATAACCCTTAATCTTTTAACTCCCAATCTTGATGGACTGTATGCACTAGTATCATATATACAAAGTCATATATACCTTAATGTAATTTACCTGAATGTAATTATGCATACTACATGTACATAATATATATATATGTACATATATATATAAACATTTCAAAAATATTTTATTTGTTGAACATAGGAAAGATTCACAAAATGATTTTAATATATGAATTTATGTAAATTTCAGTGAGTAATTTAATTCATATATCAATGCCCAATTATTTCCATATTCACTATTCCTCACTATTCCTATAACTCCATTTTCTGTTTCCTTCATTCTTTTTGTTTGAAGGATCCCTGAAATTTCATTGTAATAATAAAATATATTCATTGTGAATTTCCTCAATTTTGTGTGAAACTATATTTATTTTACTTCCAACTTGTAAAATTTACCTATCAGAATAGAAATATAAATTAGCAATTCTATTTCTTTGCTTGGATTACAAAGATCACAATGTCTTTTGATTTCTGTAGTTGGTACCAAGATATCAACTGTCAGCATATATTTCCCCCTGAAGCCTTTCCCCTCTGCTTTATGTAGTTTTGATACAAAATTCCTATTGATCTAATAAACAAGGATAAAGATAGATGGATGGATAGACAGACAGACAGACAGACAGGGATTTAAGTTGCTGCATTGAAGTGTGGACTTTCAATCTTTCAATTGTGCGGGCTATATTTTCTAGACTTCTTGGGTTTAGGTTCATAAGCTTTGCAGAGATTTCCTCATGACAGCTTCCCTCCACCACCACCACCTCCCAACCCTCACCCCACCCCTGCCAGCTATTGCACCATTTATGTTATTTATTGTTTTCTTCAGATTTCAGATACAAATATTTTAAAAAATTATTTTTATTTTATGTGTATGGGTATTTTTGCCTACGTGGACATCAGTACGCTGTATGCATAAGGTACTCATGGCAGTCGGAAGATGGTCATTCTGATGCATGCTGTATGCATAAGGTACTCATGGCGGTCGGAAGGTGGTGTCGGAATTCCTGGGACTGGAGCCACAGATAATTGTGAGCTGCCATGTGCTTACTAAGGAGAAAACTTGGGTCCTTTGGAAGAGCAGCCTGCACTCTTAACCACAGAGCCATCTCTCCAGCCCCCAAAAAGAGCCTTTCTGATTATTCTATTTTCCCCAAATGTCTCTTAAGGCAGCTTTGGTGTTTTACACCATTTGCACCTCCTGATTTTTCTGCGTGATCTTTCTTCCAGCCTCCCATGCACCTTTGTATAAGCCACCGGTGAACACATCAAGCGAGTTCCTGCCTCCTTGCTGCATTTTTATGCTTTGGGGCTTCTCTTTGCTGCTTTATAAAGTTTTTCAAGCCATTTTATTACTTCAAGTTCCCTGTAGAAATTTTAAGCTTAGATTCTCCATCTTCAAATGTGGAGCATCTAATCAAAAGATTTACATTTACTAAGCTCCCTGTCTGGCATTCCAGTGGTCCACTTTTGTGTCCGTTTCCTCTCACAGACTACACTGGTGCTCTCTTGCCTCACTGTGTACCTACTTATCTTTGATTGTGTGTTGGAAATTGCTCTTGAAAAGTTGTTACAGATGTCACTTAGAGTGTATAGTAGAGAGATGGAGCAGGGGGCTGGCTGAAGTGGCAGGGAAGAGCAAGGGATTGCTCTGAGCTCTGAAAGGCCCTCAGAGAAGCATACTTCAGAGAAAGCGACATGTTTACATGTTCCAAGGCCCTGAGAGCACACAGAGCAGTGTCTCTAACATGAAAGGTGGCCAGAAAGCCACAGGGTGTAGCCACATCTCCCTAGCCAAGCAAGGGTGTTGGGTGAGGAAGAGAATGAAGCTTCTTGGGGTCAGCCTGAGGCTTTCTACTAAGAATGAGAAGCCACTGGAGATTAAGCTAACCTCTACATGAGCCGGAGGAAATGGCAGTGTTCTTGGATTAGAAGCAGAGGACTGGGAATTAAGGCTGTAGATGCCCTCAGGAGAGCCACATGGCCTGGAGGCTGACTGACAGTAGGGGTGGGTAGAGAAGCAGATGTGTCAGCATAAATTCTGAGACCTGTAGTGGGGTAGCTGAAACTCAGCAGAGCCAAGAAAGGCTGCCTGTGTCTGTATCATGATTTCCACAAAGTGAGATCAAGGACAGTCGATTCTGAGTGAAGGAGTGTTTATACTCAAGGCCATACTTGTGTTGAGGAGCTTCCCTGATAGAGGGTCACTGTGGTCTTGTGGGGGGGGTCCTCCACACAGGCCTGCCAAGCAGTCAGAAAAGGATGCCAAGCTGAGAAGATGCTGGGTACAATCTCTCTGGGACATGGAAAACACAAGCCATGCACTTCACACGGTCTACATGGAAGAATAGTGGCTGATTCTGATGGGAATTGAGAAGGTTCTGGAGCACACTGGTGACAGCCTCGTTCCTGCCTGTAAGCCTCCTCCTGGACTGTCCATGAAAGTGGCAGAGGTGAGAAGGAGTGTCTATGCGAAGAGTGTCTCAGAAAATGTTTCCCACAGTAACAACTATGGCCTCATGTCTGGGTGTGTCTATGCATCTATTAGCTGAAGGATTCTTGATGTTCAGGGGTAGACCATCAGGGGTAGAGATGATAGGAGCTAAGGTGTTCATGGGTGGTCAGTTTCTGAGAAGCAGTGATTTCTGAGGGACTCAGTGTTCACAGAAAGTCTAAGGAACTCAAGAGTTTGTGACTGACCAGTTTTCTAAGGGGCAGTGACTGGAAGGATTCTTATTTATAGGAAGCCTGTCTCTGAAGAGTAGTGAAAGCTGAGAGGCCTGAGAGTTCCCAGGCAATCTATCTTCAAATGGCAATGGGCTGCCCCTGGGTCCACACTGCATTGTTCTGGCTAACTTAAGCCGAGATCTCTCAGGGCAGCTCCCCAACTGTCTCCCACCTGGCAGCCTTCATTTGGAGTGTTCTGGCAGCCACAGCCACCTTTCCATGGGCCGGCTGCCATCAACAGATGGACCTCCAGCAGAATACCAGCATCCCTGGGAATCAGCCTCTGTGGGTGGCGTGGGAGTAAGCTAGGCCCTGTGTTTCCTGTGCTAGCTGCTGTAGCTGAGGCCTTGGACATCTGTTAGGTGAAAACTGACACTAATGTGACACTAATGTGACCCTTGCCCCGTGCCTCCCTTCTTCCTGCAGAGCCCCTCCTCACAGTCACACACAATGGGTGGCTGACAAATGACAATGGATGGGGTACCATGTGGTCAGGTGGAAAGCAGGGTGATGAGAGATACTTAGAATGGGCCCATGGTGGAGACTTTACTATTATGGAGAGGGAGAGAAGAGATGGCTGGAGAGAGTTGGGGAGGAGAGAGAGAGAAGGGGAGGGGATTAGGGGTTGAGATTCTGGCAGAATGGGAAAAAGGAAAGACAAAAAAGGGAGGGGTCAAAGGCAGGAATCCTCAAAGGAGCTCAGAACTCAGGGCAGGGCCATTGGCCAGGTGTGGCCTTTGTGACCATGGGATTCAGAGTGCGGCCCATGAGCAATTTCACTCCTCCTAACCTCCACTTAGGTACGCAGTAAGGTTACACTTGGGGAAAAGCTAAGAAGCCACCACCTTCCCAGGAAATGTGATTGCCTGCCACAGACCTTGCCTCAGGAGATGTGCAAGCCATGGCCCTGAAGCTCCCATACTGTTAGAATTGCTGTGCTGAAGTCGGAAACCTTGCTTGCCTGTAGAGGTTCCTGGAAGGTGTTTTGCCACAGTGATGATTAAACAAGCAAGGAAACAAACAAACAAAACTAACACAGTTGCATTCCAAGTGCTGTCACATATGAAGATAAGTCAACAGGTGCAGCTCTTGATGTCTGTTGGGCACCCCACATCAGTGAGCACACTGAATGCTACAAAATTACACACCCAAATCTTTATCTCATATGAGAGTCTGGGCTTCATTAACTTGTATTTACATATTTGCTCATATTGTAACAGATGAGAAGGCAAAAAGCAAGTTTCCATGATGGCCTTGCTGTGACAAACCATGATATTTATGTCACAGGGATTGTCTGGCTTACGTGTCATAGTATGGCTCATTAGTGAATTCCTCTGGAGTCAAGGGCTCTTTCCTCTGCCCCATGCTTCACAACCTTTGCCATTGCCCCTCCTGGTGTGGCCTCAGGCCTCAGGCCTGTCCCCAGGCTTCATCTGTCCCTGCCTCTTGGGGTTACTTAGTGAGAATGAGGAGATTTTTACACAAGCTTGCAGAGGGAGGCTACATGGCCTATCCAGCATTAGCTCTTCCTAGTTTTTTGTTTTGTTTTTGTTTGTTTGTTTGTTTTCATGGAGAAGAAAAGCCAGAGAAGAAAATTGCAAAAAAAAAGGGATGTCCTGATTGTTTTAGGGTGGTTGAATTGGTGTTATTCAATTTTAAACTTTTCTCTATGCTTTATGATATGCATGTACTGTTCATACAGTTAGAGACAAAATGCTTTGAAATGCACAAAGCTACCTCAGGATGAGTTTGCTACAGCCTTTCAGGCAGGGACCAGCCTTGGTCCCCGAGAAAGGAAGATACTCCTCAGTAAGCATGGCCTCTTCCTCCTCTCTTTCTTCCTTCTGATGTGAAGTTGGCAGGCCTGTGGTCATCAGGAGAATCAAGCATCCCTCTTCTTCAGTTAAATCTACTTCAAGGCACTTTAACCTTGTCCTTGAGAACTGATTGCAGGCTAGATAGAGCTCTGAGCACTTGCTAGCTCCTCCAACACCTTTTAGAACAAATACATCTTGGTTTGGATTTACGGGCTGCTTGACTGACGGGCTTTCCCTCCTGATATCTGTGGCTTTTTCTTCTTTTTTTATTAAGCCTAACAAGATTGCATTCGGCAGTGTGTGCTCTGGTCACTGCTCTCTGGGGTTCTTTTGGCTCTGCCTTGTTAAGAGAGTGATCGCCTTCTTAGAACACCTACAGTTTAACTCTTTCTGGTTGTCACACTTGCTGATGGTAGCCTGACAATCAGAGTCTGGCTTCTAAGCCTCTGAGAATGTGAAAATACTGTAACACTCAAGTCCTTTCTGCAGAATTGTGTGGTGTTCATACAGAACACAAAGCAATCTCACTCTTTTCAAGTGCCTTGTTCAGCACTATTATTTTACGTGTGAACGTGGGATGGGGGGGCACATAAATGCTGCAAATTAGGTCTGAACTTGGACAAACAGTCCCAATGTCTGGTTGGAATCAGCCACCCCTGATGCCAAAGACTGAACAAATGAATGTAGAATGGAGTGAGGTGGGGTTGTTACTTTTCTTCTTGCTGGGCTGATATAACCACCAAAAGCAGTCTCAGAAAAACTATTATGGGTCACAGTTTGAGGGCACAGCTCATCATGGCGGGTAAGGCATGGCGGCAAAAGCATGAGGCAGCCCATCATTTCATGCCATAGTCAGAAGGCAGAGAGAGATGAATGCTGTACACAGCTCAGTTTTTCTCTCTTATTAGTTTCAGGACCCTGATCCATGGGGTCCTGGTGTCATCCATTGCTAAAATGTATTTTTCACCTAGAAGTCAGATACTTGCAGATTCTAGATCCTGCCTATATGACAGAATTAACTTTGCAAGGTTTCCCCACAGGAAATGTCTAAGAATTTGCTTCTCTATCCCCTCCCCTTATTTCACATCTCTGTTATAATGTAGCCTTGGCATAAACATGGAAAATATGGTCCCAAGTTCAATGTTGTGATTCTCCCTCCTGTATTCGGGGGAAGACAATGCTTTCCTAGACTCAGCCAGTAGTCTCCGAGTACAAGAATTGCCATGTTGCCTTCCCATGCTTGTTAGGTGTGGTGTCCTGCCTCTGGTACCTGACCCCTGGTGCTTCTGGTTGCTAAGTCTCTAGGTACAGTCCAGTCCCTGCTAGGCACCATCCTCTACCCTCTAGGCACTTGTCATGTTGCTTCAGGATAGATCTAGTCCTCTTGGTGTCCAGTGCTCTCCCGTCAGATTCTCATCAAGTCTGCTCCCGGCACCATTCAGTTGCCTTCCCTCCCATGCTGCCCAGACACACCCCCAATGCTATCTAATGCCCTCAAAGTGCTATCCGGTTCTCTCTGCATCACTCATCCTCATTATGTGAAGGCTGAAAGGTAAACACAGAGAAGATTGAAGAACTACACCAGGACTTGCAGTAGGAGGGATATCCACTGAGCTCATTTATTTAAAGGAATGCTGCATCACCTGTAGCTGCACCTATGACTACCTGATGTGTCATTCAAAAAGAAAGATACCATTCAAAAAGCAGCTATAGAGAGACTGGTGCTGGACCACCCTAAGGGGAGATATTTTCTTGTGAGTCATTCCAGGTTGGTGTCATTGCCATGATGTAGTATGAAGTTTCTGGTCTGGCCTAGCCCCAAGATCCAGACCAGCTGTCCCAAATAATCATGCAAAGGCTTGTATTAATTACAAACTGTTCAGCCTATGGTTCAGGCTTATTGATAGCTCTTGCATCTTAACCCATTTCTATTAATCTATGTCTTGCCAAGTGGCTCATGGCTTACCTGTACTTCTGCATCTTGCTCTCTTAGTGGTAGCCCACAGCATCTCCTCCTGACTCCGCCCTTCTTTCCCTTTGCCTACGCTAAGATTTCCTACCTGTTTCTAAGATGCCTTGGCATAAGCCAGACAGTCTCTTTATTATCCAATGATAATTTGCAACATTCATAACAACATCCCACATCACCATGACAATTGGTTTTGGAGCCAGGATCCCTTCATGTTCACCTAGGAAGGATGTGAGTGGCATGTACACTGGAGGCTGTTATTAGTGGTATTGACATTTCAGACTGATACCATTAACACACCAAAGGAGACATAATACTTGGGTGAGGATTTTGGGAGCAAGCTCAGAAGCAGGTGAATGAGGGCATCTTACCTCTGCTTGGCCTGCAGGGACTTAGCTTCTCTAGAAGAGGCTCTGAAATGTTTTCTAAGAAGACACCATGGAACTTGGCGACTGTAGTTTTGAGACTACATCTTTTGTGTAGAAAATACCCTGCCAAGGGACATTGTGACCTCCAGGGCTCAGGTAAACCTTTCATGAATAACACTTAAGAATTATTTTCTGTAATAATTCAAGAGAGAAAACCCACCTATTCTTTGTCAGCATGACTAAGAATGACGCTCTTTGCAAACGGCTCCCATTGGGGTCTGCTCTAAGCTGACACTGTCTGTGTCAGTGCTGTGAATACTGACTCCCAGTCTCAAGGGCAAAGGAAGGTTAGATGTTGCATGCATCCACATGACTGTTCCGGCCTCCTTGTCCAGATAGAAAATTAAAATAACAAGGAAGATACCATATCCAAAAGCGTTAGTAAGCTAATACAGGAAGAGAAAATGAGGCACAGGGAGGCTGAGACACTCCAACCTAGGCCCCATATCTGAGCAATCTACCCCATACAGAGGTAACTGCAGTAGTCTGTGGGAGTTATAACCCTATTACCCTCGGCATCATCTTTCTGGTCAGATACACTTAGAAATCAAGATGATCAACCCCATAAAGGCCAGAGCTCTTCCTGTGTTTCCTCCTATACCAACACAGACTGGAGCACTAACGGGGATGGCTGAGAGTTTCTCATTGCCATCACGTTACAGGTGGGTAACACAAACTCATTTTAGAAGTGGGTAAACTGAGACGGAGGGTCAGAAAACTGGTGTTGGCTGATACACGTCTTTCTGGCAGAGGCCTGATTTCTAGGGCAAAAATATGAGGCTGATAAGCCCAGTCATTGTTGTTGCTAAGGTGTAGAGCCTGAGAGAGTTTGGAAAACAAGCCCAGGATCACACAGCAAGCACCCAGAGCCTCCAGAACCACTAACGGTAATTCTAGTTGCCCAACTTTGCTGTGGAACCATGTACTCCTGCCTCGTAGGAGACCAGCTTTTCATTGATGACTGAGCTTGATTTTTATTGTGTCCCAAGGCAGGAATAGCACAGATAAAACAATAGACATGTGTCAAAAGGAAAGTGACTGTGTAAGATGATGTGTTACTGAGCACAGAGACCTAACCATGGACTACTATGTCCTAGCCACCCATCCAGCATGTGTCCAAGATACTCCAGGAGTCTCTTGCCATTATTGCTGGAGTGGGAGATGGATGAAAATAGAAGGAATCCCTTTTGCAGGTACCATCCCACAGACTCAGTTCCCCCACTTGGTGCCCTTCCTACGGTCTGGTGTCAGCCCCATGGCAGCACAGAGCTGGTGAGGGCTCTCTCTATTAGCATCTTCTCCATCCACTCCAGGTCTTTTAGCTCATATGGCTCCAGATGTACTAAGAAGCCTAAAGAAAGCCCTTGGGTGTTACTGGTGGCAGGACCAACACTGAGGCCCCTGGCGCCTGGGCCACTTACAGCCATAAACAGCACTGTTGCTATGTAGCCAGTAGATGAAGATAAATGTGAAAATCATCCCCCAGGACTCTGCCATTTGAATACTTTCTGACACTCAAGAATTCTGTAGCTTAGAGGCTAATGATGGCCAGGACAGGCACAGTGAGGCAGTGGGATGCAGCTAGCCTCACAGCACCCCAAATCTCCTTCCACCCATGGACATCTCTGGAATGATCCTCATCAGTATCTGTGTGCTGTCTTTATCTTTGTCTAGGGGAATCCACAGCCTCTTTCCTCCCTCGAGGTACTTGGGCAAGGAGGGTAGACTAAAAGCTACCAGGCAGGATGGATTCCCCAAGGGCCACGTGGGCACCTGAAGGCCGAGAATGTCTGCAGGAGGAATGAGCAGTCCTGGATTAAAACCCGACAATGGAATTGGAAATGATGTTTCCCTGCAAACGGATTCTAAAATAAACACTCTGGAGCTGGCGCGCATTTGCTGTGCCCTGCTTCTCAACACAGCCGAGATTCACTTACGATCGTGTTGGTTATAAATTGCAGCCTGCATTTCTCATATCAAAATGCACAGCCAGTGATATTTAACGCTAAAGAAATATATCCTCCAGCAATGAATACAGTCAGAAATTACTCACCGAATTTAACCAAGGAGAGAGCGATGCCATGGAGATGTACTGCATAAATTCGGGCATGTGGGACAATGGCCACCGTTTATTAACATTTTATCTCCTCCTGGAACTGTTTGACCTTGCTTCAGCAGTTTTATTGGGAGCAAGATCTCTGGACACCCCCATTTTCCCCCTTTCCAAAGCAGCCCGAGCTGCTCTGAGCAGGAAATACAACCGAAGGTGTTCATTTACTGATGTCTCCTTTAACCCAGAAGAAGAAAATCATGGAGAAAGTCCCCTGACCCCTAAAAGAAAAATAAAATTAACCCTGCCTTTAAATACATGGCAATTTAGGCCACTTAACTATGCTGCAGTTCATAAAAGGGAAATGAAAGCAAATTACCTGTGAGGAGCCAGGTTTTCCGACAAGTGCATGGGGCTCAGGGACACTACATATTGGAGAGGGGACTTGGGGGTCCATATTGATGAGAGTCACCAAATTAAATACATCCATACAAACCAGGATCACGTGCTAAGCACCAGATCTTACTCTGGCCTTGGGACACTGGAAAGCCGTAATAAAAGATAATCGTGTGATAAAAGCCTTCTAGGGACAGGGGTAGAGAGGACATCACAATAGACATCCAGAAGATAAACACCAGGATGGAGAAGGCAGATGAGGAGCTGCAAGCAAGGGATACATCTTTCTCCTTGGCCATGCCTCCCTGGACACTGCATGGCTTTCTCTCACCTTACTGGCTACACTCAGGAGAAGTAGAGACTCTCCCAAAACAGGACTGTCATGTGCAGGTGCACATTATCCAGAGGGAGATTCATAGACCACATGATCCAATACCTTATCTTACCTTTAAAGCTCTGTTAGGCGAGGAAATGGGGAAATAGAGGGACTTCAACACAGTTGTCCATTGCTATAAACAAAGCCTCCTTTATCTCTATCAAAAGCTTCACAGATCCTGTCCACATGCTGGGCAGGATTCCAGGCATAGACTTCCTTCCCCAGACACACTAAACCTAAAAGACAAACCAACTTTATCTGTGTTCTTCTAGTACAGTAACAACATGTGGACTATACACAGAAACAAGGCTATCTCAAGATATAAAGAGACAAGTAACAGACTTGTCTGCTCAGAAACATATTATTGCACAAAGAACTCCAGATCTATTTGATGGATATATAAGAAGTAAGAGGGAGGGGGTAGAGATTTATAGACAGAGAAACAATTATATTAACTACATAAAAAGAGAGTGGTGTGTGTGTGTGTGTGTACATTCCATGAATGTACTACCTTCAGTGACCAGAAGAAAGTGCCAGAGCTCTAGATTCCTGAAACTGGAGTTATAGATGATTGTGAGCTTCCATGTGGGTGTTAGACATGAACCCTGGTCCTCTACATGACTAGTCAGTCTTCCTAACCACTGAGCTACCTTTCCAGCCACTTTAACCTATTTTTGACACCCAGGATATCTTTCAAAAAGTTATTTGTGACAATAATTGTATTAAAATTTGCTTGAAGTTGACATTTTTTTTCTTCATGTATCTTATGTTTTACACTGTGCCTGATGACTCACCTGAGGGAAAAGAGAAGATTCTTTCTCCTGTGATTTGTCCCCACCCTCTCTGGTCTCTACATCTTCCAGATAGAGACACGTGGCTTTTTGTGGTGATGTAGTATTATCTGGGAAGAGTATTGTTAGTTGACTTTTGTGGGGTTGTTTATGGAGTATGCCCACACAGGTCTACAAGACAGAGTCTGCGGCATGTTCAATCTATGTGCACACGATACACAACCTATTGTTCCCAGAGCTATGATGAGCAAAGTGACAGGATTGAGTCAAGCAAAAAGGAAAGGGTGTAATCAAGAGATGTGGTGAACTTGGGTGGTATGAGGCTGCTGCCAGGGTAGTAGGCTGAGCTTGGCAACTATATCCTGTAACAAGGAACATGGGGGAAAAAAAGGGTGACAAGGAGCCAATAGAGACCAAGCTTCTCAGTGAGTATCCATTTGTTTTCTTCATGTTCTGTGACTAAAGTATGTGCTATCTTCAAAGAAGCTTCTTTGTGAAGGTGTGTGTGATTGACACAGAGACACACAACTGGTCAAGATTCAGGGAATAAGATACTAGAGATGCTCAGGCCTAAATAGGACATCTTTGTCACACCGTCATCACCCAAGGCTCAAAAACCATTGCAGAAGAAGGAGAAGAAAGATTTTAAGAGTCCAAGGTGACAGGTGATGACAAGGAAGCAATGCTTTCTGCATCCAACAAGCTAGAATGCAAAAATCTTGTGCAAACTCAAGCCAGAGAGAATCTCAGCATAAAGAGGAAAGGTGGGCAGAAAGCCCCACCCTAGATGAAGAGCGATTGGAAATTGATAGCTGTTGAAAGACGGAGAACCAGCTTTCTTTGAGAATGTGATCCCAAGTAGGTTGACTCTCCTCTAGTAGCCCACACACCCAAGAGTACCTGCGTAGAACAAACTGGACTTGATGGGTTGGAAATCAAAAACAGGACGTGAAGTTGGGTGTGTAGGAAACTGGAGTCAGATCTGGGCAGAGCTAGGGAAAAGGGAGGAATATGCTTTAAACACACTGCATGAGATTATCAAAGAAGTAGTAAGAAATGGTGAGAAGAAGTGTAAGATATAGTAGCAGCACACGCCAGGAACACGTGTACACATTCTCCCTGCCAGGAGCTGCAACCGTGTCTACCTCTGAGGACAGCCACTCATAACACTGGCTGTGAGAGTGTCTATTTTATTTTAACTGTCAACTGGAAACACACTGGGAATCAGTCTCAATGAAGCCTTGTCCAGACTAAGTAGCCAGTGGTTATATTAACTGAGGTGGAAAGACCCACCCACTGTGAGTGACAGCATTTACTAGGTATGGACCCTGGATTTAGATATGTCTCTTCTTTTGTCCCCTAATGTCACAAGATCTACCTTCTTTTCCAGCACCCACTGAGGCCAGACTGAAGTTTCCAGATACACAATGACCCTCTCCTTGCTTCCTAGCACCTGATAGACAAGGCCCTATGGATCACCATAGCTTCCTTCTTTCCCCACCTCATGTCATACTAACCTCTCCCCCATTATGTCTTCCTTGACAGCGGGTGAGTCTCCATGATCTGCACTCAACAGGGATACCCACTGGACAGTTGCTCATCCAGAACCAATTTTGTTCTATGGAGTGGGTCCCTGAGGACAGGGAGATTCTGTACATGATTAGGAGGTGAAGCAGGAAGCAGAATTAAGCAGAGACAGCTCCCATAATACATTGCTGACCCAGGGCCACCTCAGAAAACCCTGTGCTAGAATAGGTAGCAAATAGCCAGGCCTTATCCTGCTGGAAATGCCTTGGATTGGCTGATGGAGATGTTCCTCAAAGGCTGGGATGCATCCTGAAGTTTCTGCCCCCCCTGGGTTGACCTTCCCTTCCCATGAGGCTTCACAGTGCCTCCTCTCTAGGCAGGAACGCTGTGCTGTGTGTGTATCATATGTCTCACTACTTCATTAGCGTGCTTATATTCCTGTCTATCATCCTCCTCACTGGCCCCTGTATTAGTTCATAAAACCATGCTAGAAGTCACTATCCCAGCTCAGAAGATTCAGCCCTCAGGTTTCAACTCAGCCAGAACCTACAGCTCAAATACCCAAGGAACCTAAAGAAACTGTATACTTACAGATCACAGACAGACAACCTGTGTTCGGACACTGTGATCAGCATTGCCCCATACCAGGATATTGAATGTACATATATGATTCCACTCTCTGCCTTCCATGAAGTCTTTTACCAGTTTGAAGACCTAAATGCATTAGGGAGAGTCATTTGCCAGAATACAAAGCTTTGTCCTTAAAATCAAAAAGTATTTGCATCCCTCCACTTTAAACCCAAAAAGGCCTGGCTTGTACCCCTCCAGATATTGGGTCACTGTGACACCCTCTTTCTATCTTATCCAGAGTCTTGCTAAGAGGAGATACCTTCTTTTCCAAGTGAGCTACTCTCAGAGACAGGACGTGCCATAGCTCCAGAGGCCTCAGGTCCATTGAAGATAAGACCGTGTAATAAACCAATTTTCTTATCATCTTCAAGGCAATAAATCAATTCTAAAAGAGCAAAGGCTTTGAAACCAGACAGACACAGAGGGCAATACAGCAGAGCAGCAGCTAGTCCCCAGGAACAGAAGTCTCCACAGGGCCCTATGCTTCTTGATCAAACAGGCCCGTGACCCAGGAACAGCCAGGTCAGTGGGAGGAAATCCAGAATATTCCAGACCCTAGACCCTTTCACCTGAACCATGCTAAGGACAAAATGAGCTGATCTCACCTGGTACCCCCTCCCACATTCTTATAACTCTTTAATCCAGGTCTCTGGGGACCTAGCATACTGGGTGAGCTTAACCAAGACGGAACAGGGGTTAGGCAGCAATGGCATCTCACATCTGTTCATAAATGTCTATGACAAATATTTCCCTCCTTCTTTGATAACCTCTTCCCCAGATCTGGCAGATCTGATAGACAGACTGGTTCAAGAGAAAGGACTTCTCACTCAGGATCCATCCTCTGCCCAGAACCACAGTTCACCTCTCCACTGAACTATATTCTAACCCTAACCCCTTTCTGATGGTCTTGTCTGGACAGCGTGGGTCCCAGAAACCTGGCTAGGGACTTCAAGAGAATGAATAAGGACAGACACACAGACACATTTGTAGAGAAGCCATGGTCAGGTGGGCTGGGCACACTGATGACATGCCACTATTACCACAACAACCTGGAAACTCAGCTTGTTTATTACACACAGCATAGCGCAGCCAGAAGACTCTGACCCATCCAGCCCGAGGTCTGGACCTGCAGTCTCACAGCCACTTAGCCCCAAATAATCACACAAAGTTTTAGATTGATTACATGCTTTTTGATCTATGGCTCAGGCTTATTACTTGCTAACTCTTATACTTTTGGTTAGCCCATATTTCTATTTCTATTTAGCCGTGGGACTTGGTACCCTTTTTGCTCAGTGCAGCATTCCCATCCTGTTTCCTCTATGTCTGTCATCTCTCTGCTCTTCTGCTTCCTAGCATTCTCCTAGGCTAGTGGCCCCATCTCTACTTCCTGTCTGACTGCTTGACCAATCAGTGCCTTACTAAACCAATAAGAGTGACAAATATTTACAGTGTACAAGAGCAGCACAGGAAGGGGAGTTAGCTAGTTTTGGTGAGAGATCTCTGATGGCAGCCTCAGGCTGTAATCATGGGTGAGAGAGCTACAGTTGTTAGTTTTTGCACTCGTCAATCTTTTGTAAGTACTTGTACTTCCATAGATGGTCAATATTCTTTCACACTGTGACTAGAGGAAGGCTTTGCTATTCACCTGGGTCTGAGACATTGGACCCTTGATATAGCTATGTCCATGTCAAGCAATATACTTTCATTTAGAATTTCATCTGATCTTTACATATTAACTGGGGGCTTCTTGGAGATTCCTACTAGCTAGGACAAAGCTGTCCCCCAGCCTGTGGTCCTAAGAAGCTGATAATGGCACTCCCAGGTCTTCCAACATAGTCTGCAGTAGTGGTCCAAGGTATTTTCTGCATCAGAAAGGATCAGTGGACCCAAGAAGTCAGATGGGTGAAGGACTGGATATGTCAATCTTGTGCTGGGGCATTGCCAAGCCTGTGCTGTATATTATACGTATGTGTTGGGGGTGAGATCATAAAGCAGATTTCCGGTGTGTGTCAACTGCTCAGCAGTACCACAGTACCTCCAACCACTTTCCAGAAAAGAACAATAAATAGACAAAATCTGTCATTACATAGAAGGTGTTTTGTGTGAGCTCAGCTTAGGTCCAACCTCCTTTTAGATTTTCACCTTGGCTGGCCCAGAAGATTCCAAGCAATCACATGTGGGTACATGCAATGGAGGTGGATTAAGAGGTGAATGGCCTCCTGATCTGGCCATACTCTCTACCCTCTCTTCTTTTCTATGAGCATCCATCATGGAAGTTGGCTCCTGTTCCTCATGTACAAGCTCAGACCCTCCACAGTATCCCACCCTTCTTCTGATCCCTGCCATAGCATGTCTTCTACCTGAAAGCTACCCTTCCATGATGTTATCTACAGTAGCTTCTCCCAGTCTAGCCTCTGTGTAGAAGAGACAGGCAGCCTGGAAGAGAAATAGCCGCTGGTAGAATTGAGTACTGGCCTTAGGTCTACCACTTACGATCTGAGAAACCTAAATAGGTCATTCCTCAGCTCTGGGTCCAGGGTCAAGTCCCAAGACTTCCTAAATTTGTAAAAGGCTCATGCTCAGTCCTCCAGGAGGCTGGCTCACTCTGGGTGCATGTTGTACCCCCTTGCTTTCCACAGCAGAACCATCTGAGTGTGCCTTAATTCGCAATATCCCCTGGGCTTCTGATGTGAAGACCCACATACTATGGGTGCTGGCCATTTTTAATCAGATTGTCACAAGACAAAAAAGGGGAAGTTTGTAAGATCCGCATCTGTGAGAGCCTTTTACAATACTCTTTCACACCTAGTTTGTAGATTGTCAAGAACTGATCTACACACAGAACAGGGAGCTTGGAAAAAGATGGAGGAATGAATTAATAAACCAATGAATGAATAAGTGATCTGTCTCCCTTGCAGACCAAACAAGAAGGAAGAACTCCTCCAGCAGCCATGATACAGTCTGGCCTAGAAGGGATGACTTCCAGTGCTCCCTGAGTGGCATCTGCCCTGCTATTAGGAGAGGGAGCCAGGGGTACAGACAGCAAATCTCTGTGGCAGTACAGGCAAGGTACCCCAAGCCTCAAGCTTGCTGGAGTGAGAGAGCAGAGGTAACATGGTCTCTACATGTAATACAGGTGCCTTTGACTTGGTAGCACTGTAGACACCCTGCCTATTATAAGACAAGCCATTCACAGCATGTCGGGAAATGGTCCATGAATCAGACTGAGCAACTCAACATGCTAATGACAGAACCTTGAGGAAATTCACCTTCCTGGTGCCAACCTCAGCACATAGAAGGGGGAGGCATTTTCAGATTCTGACCACCATCTGGTCACAATCTATGGCCCATATGACTGCATCCTATTTCTTCTTTCCAATCTCATTAGAGACTATTATTTATCTCCCTTCACTGTTTCTGGGTTTCACATGGGACCCTCAAAGATGTCTACCCCTTATCTCCAGTGACCTGTAATTCACTCTTTGTCTTCCCCCAATGTGCTCCTGAGGACTATGTAAGCTCCATTGCCCTGTTTGGAGGGCTGATTAATTATCCTTACCTTCTGCTGCTGGCCCTGCAGCCTTGGGTGAGGTATCTGGAGTGATTGCTCACCACTGGCCCTCATTTGTCACATTTAATTCTGTAAATTTCCAAAGGACTCTGCTTTCAATGCTACCCTTAACGGGGCTTCTATAAAATCAATCCCTGTCTTTTTATTTTAAATTTTATTGGTGGGGAAGGATGAGTTAGATTTCATTTACAGATACCTGCCTCCGAGATGGCAGACAGGCCAATGGCATGGCTTTTGTTCTGGCTTTCGTTGACCATTTACACAGCAGGGGCTCCCCCCAAAAAGGAAGCTCATATATTGAGGGGGGAGGGAGTGAAGGATATAAGCCAAGCCATCTGTTAAAAGCCACAAACACTGGGCTCCCATACACAAGGAAAAGGAATGTGTAATTTTAAAGAAAACTACGTGTTTTTTAAAAGATACATTTTTTCCTAATTGTAAATGAGAATGTAATTTGAACAGTGGGAATGAGACCTGTAAAATATCTCTCCATAGCCTAATTTTGTTTAGATGTGTCACTGAGTGGCTCTGAGCCTAGGGATGGATATGAATTGAAAACGGATGGCTGTGATTCAACCATAGTACCCATCAGATGCTGGCTCCACTGCATGAAGCCGACCTTAACCCAATCATGTCTTCAGTAACACATAGAACTGTGGTGTTACAGGATGCATTTTACAATTGTTTTCATTGTGTAAAATACATATGTAGACAATAGATCATTCTAAGCCTGTAGCTCAGTAGCACTGGGCACTGACATTCTTCACAAACCATTGCTACCATGCTAGTGGCTTTTTGTGGTACTATGACAAAATACCCGACAGAAGCGACATAATGGAGGAAAGATTGCTTTTAGCTCACCATGGACTCGACACTGTGTGTTTGCATGCTCTGGTGACAGGCACTTGGTTAGTACCTGCAGTTTAGCTGCTAAATAATGTGAACACAGCGAAACAAATACCAGCATTCCTGCTTTCAACTCCAGCTTCAGAAATTCTAGCAAATTATAGCAGAGAAGACAAGGCAGTACTAAGGGCTCCATCAAAGGTGGAGGGAACTTGAGGCCAGACTTCCTCACATCTCAGTAGAACAAGCAGAGGTCACAGCCAGAGCCAAGAGTGCATAACCTTCAAAGGCCTGGCTCTTGCCACCAGCTTTTGCCAGTTGGGACCTGCCTCCTGAAGGACCCACAGCCTTCAAAACTGTGTCAGAACTGGAGAACAAATGTTCAAAATGTGAGATTCAGCGCGTGACAGCTACTATCTATTTCCAGAGAACTGTTGACCCTGCAGAACCAAACCTCTGTCTTCATTAAATTCCCCATCCTCCCTCCCCGAGGCCCTGGAAACTTCCATCCAATTTTACACTTCTGTGGATTTGACTACTCTAGGGAAATCCTGCTGTCCTTGTGTGACTGACTATGTCATCAAGCATAAGTTGTCAAGGTCCAGCCCTGTGTTAGCATGCTTCAGGATCCCCTTCCCTTGTAAGGTTGACTAATATTCCTTTGTATGGACTCATCATGGTATTTGTATGTTCTTCTGCTGATGAGCTCTTGGATAGCTCCTACATTTTTAGCTCAATGTGTGGGTGGTAAACAAGGACCAGCTGAGTTTCTGCTTTGAACACCAATGCACTCCAAAAATGTGCTGTGTGTGTGTGTGTGTGTGTGTGTGTGTGTGTGTATGTGTGTGTGTGTGCATGTAACCACATGTGGTTTGGAGGTTCACATGTGGGAAGACTGGACATGCACATGTTGTACATATGTATGTGGAAGCCAGAGGTCAACCTCTGGTGTCTTCTTGTCACATCCTGCTTTTTCAAGATGGTGGTGGTAGGACACACATGCCATGGCTTGAGTGTGACAGGAATTATTTCCCTCCCTCTGCCATATGGGTCTCTGGGATCAGTCTCAGGTCCTCAAACTTGTCAGCAAGTGACTTGATTTGTGGAGGCCATCTTGCCCTCCCCTCCACCCTCTTTTGGAGTCAAGGTCTTCCATTAATCTTGGAGCCTACCAACTGACTATATTTGCTGGACAGCAAATTCCCTGAATCGATCTGGACTCCCCCCCCCAGCACTAGAGTCATAGACATGTGGAACCTTTCATGTGGGTGCTGTTATCAAAGTAAGCTCTTCATGTCTGCAGCTTTTTATCAACTGAACCTCTCCCTAGTCCCTGTGTTGAACTTCTGGAGGATCCCCCCATACTGTGTTCTACAGAGGCTGCTCCACTATGCCTTCCCAGCAGGGATGCAGTCTCTGATTTTTTCAGAGTGCATTATCTAGGACTAAGTTAAGCAGTCCTGGCACCAAAGCCACATTCAGTGCAGATACATCAGCAAGGGCCCCACATTAAGCTCCCACAAAGCCATTCAGAGCACCAAGCAACTGGGAAGATAAGAACCTTAAGCCATCCTCCATAATACCAGAGTGCACAGGCTCTGGAAATAGCACTAGGTATCAAGCTGAGCCCCACATTCACCAAACTCACTTCCTGGCACCATACCCTAAGCCCTCAGACCTTCTCATCTACTCTACCACCTGGGGAGAGGTTTCCCCTTACAAAGCAACAAATTCTTCAGAACTCCTTCCCTGGGCTCTCTTTATTCTGGTTTACTTTTGACCCAGCTTCACAGCTCTACCCCTTACCCTCACACAGGGACAACTGAGCATCTCAGTTGAGCCCAGCATCCTGGGCCCAGCAAACACAAGCTATACAGGCGACTGGGCCTCTCATGGCCATTTGGAGCAGCTGGCATGAACCTGGTATGAAGAACAGGCCACTGAGTACCCAAATGGTCTGATGGCTGAGCAGGCATGGAGTCCTCCAAGCTGGCAGGGATTTCCTTCCTGTCTCCAGTACATCCCTCCCTGTGCCCACGGCCGGAGGCATCATGCATTCCGTGGGTTGTAGTTCACTGCCTAATTGGCAAGAGCAGACGGAACGGGGGTAACAGGGCCCTGAAGTGAGAATCTGGCTCAGTTCCTGCTAACACCACCTTTTACTCTTTTTGCCAAGCTCTGCAGAGCCATTTTTTCAGGCAGATTCCATATTGTCGGTGCTCAATCCACATGGCCCAACAGACAGCTTATCTGTCTGCATATTTTAGTACAAGTAGTGGACATACCCTCTTGGAAGAGAACATGGAACAGGTGGCCTGGACAGTGGGGACAGTCTGATGAAGAGACAGGGAGGTGGTCCTGGGGAAGTCTTTGTCAAGTATAAGCCTTTTGTTCTTCTATACACCAGGCTGGTATTTAACTAGTCAGTAAGACTGGGGTGGACCCAGGCTTGGGAGGCCTGAGATCAGGCTTGATACTTGATATACAGAAGAAGGCTGGCTTGCTGGGTCAAGTATCAATCCAAAGTTACAAGGGGGATTTCTGCCACCTCTCATTTATGCAGAAAGGATGACAGGAGCCAAGCCTTTCTATATCAACTGGAGATGCCATAGAATGTGAGTCTCAGAGATCGTGAATACACCGTGGCCCTTGCAGCATGGCAGCTACAGAATGACCCAATCCTTAACCTCAGACCAGCCACTGGAAATCACAACAGGTTCTCCCTGAGCCATGCCCCAAGGATGAGAGGGCAAGGCAGAAAGCTGAATGGAAAAAGTGGAGTCTAATGAAGGCACACTCCAGAGATCTAGGGAACAGAGAGTGAAAGCCACTATAGTGTGAGGGGCCTGGGTTCTGGCAGTTCCTGGAAGTAGTGGAACACTGCTTATAGACATGGATTCTGTGGATAGAAAATAGAGACACACAGGCCTCAGCCCTCCCTGTGTGCTCACGGCCTTCTGTGGCAGGAAGCAATACAACTGAAAAGCCTGGTTGCTGCCTCTGGCATCTCTCAGAGTACTTGGGGGCAGCTAAAGCAATATCAAGGCTGGATCTGAGGACATAAGATAGAACGAAAGGCCTAGGAAAAGAGAGTGTCTCCCTGGAACAGGACAAGCCCTCCTCCCTCTACAAGGCTACCTAGGGAGAGCTATCTACACAGGCCATATAGTAGTCACCTAAAATCCTGTGCCCTTCTGTAAGACACGATCTCTGAGTGAGCGTTTGACCTCTTATTTTTATTTCCTCCTCTACTAAGCAAGGACATTCTGCAGCAGGAGCATCATGAGGCTTAGAGGTGATCACGTGAAAAGCTTGAGCTTTGGAAATGTTGAACTGCCCTCTCTGAATGTCAGACAATATTATTTTTGAATCCGCTTCAAGACGTTGCTTGAAGTAAACGTATTGGGAAATTGATTTTTCCCCCAAAGTGCAATTGCACCTTGATCCTTGTGTGTGCTGTTGCTTGCTAACAGGTACATTGTCTCCAGTGACTGGGGGAATCTGAAGTCACACCTGCCCCTAAAAGAGGATTTTGTAACTGATGATCAGTGGGCTGACATTGAATGAAAGGTGGCTGGAATGTGCTTTGGCCCCACCCTCCCCCTCACCTCTGTTTGCTATCTATCTATCTATCTATCTATCTATCTATCTATCTATCTATCTATCATCTATCTATCTATCTATCTTATATAGATATAGATTAGATGTATGAGCTCTCAAAGGAGCTATCTGCATGTGGTGTCATAGTGGATTCTAGGTCTGGAGAGTACCTGCGGATATGTGAGTCACTGTTTTATATCCAAGCACTAACCTAGAGCAATATGCTGTGCTGGCCAATGACAGAACCTCTATGGACCATCTTTGCTTGAGAACCACAATGTACATCACACACCTGGGACCCTGTCTGTGCCCAGCCTCTTAGAGGCTATTCTGTAACATTATTCCCAGATAGGAAACCAACACCAGACCAAAATGATACCACCAAGACTAAATTTTGTGAACCAATGAATTTACTAGGGTTATACTAGTATTATAAATGAGAGGTCATATCAATGACTCAAAGGAAGCTACATCACAGAGAATCCTTTTGAGCTTGAGTGAAGCCTCATGAAAGCTGAAACCCTGAAGATCTCTGCAAGATTTATAGGTCAATAATTCAGAGAGACTTCTCTCCTTGTGTAGCCTCAGGGGCAGGGCACGGGGTGGAGCACCTTGTGAATCTCATAAGTTTCAGAGACTTCTGAGACTTGCATGTCTTCCCAAGTCTTAAGGAACTGCCTTTCATGGTGGATTTTCAGTTTTGAGGAAATTGTTACAAAACATGTACCTGCTCAGTTCCCAGTCATGTGGGTGGAATCCTGGGTCTTCTTCAGCTTTTTTTCTTCTAAGCTCGTTTTCAATTTACTAAATTCATTTCAGCCTTAGATTCCTGATTCTTTCTGGTTCTTCTTCCTAGGGCATGATAAAGGTTACTCCACAATTATTCTTTGGAAACTAATAAAATAGACAGCACATAAACTGTGTATCTGGACCATTTCAAGTGTGTTCCTCAGTGGCAATGCCCCAATGCTCTATGACCATCACCACCATCATTCACAGAACCCCTGTTTATGCCCCCAAACTGAAGTTCTATCACCCTGAAACACCAATCCCCAGCCTGACAACCCTATTCTTTTTGTTTCTGTGGATCTCTTACCAGTCTCCTCTGGCAGTCACCTATTGGCCTCAAGCAGGCTTGTCCTTCTGTGACTGGCTGTTTGACCCAGCATGGTGTCTACAAGACTCAGCCATCCTTTTGCAGGCACCAGAATCTCCTCCATCAGCCAGCCTGTCAGATGAGGTCAGGATGTAATTTGACCACACTGGCTGAGTAGTTGGCCTCTGTGGAACAGGACCTCTTTGTCAAGAGTCCCCAAAAGCCACACCTATATGCAGACCGGCAAAAGGACAAGGGGCCACTGCCCCTTACAGACTAACTACAATGCTGCTCAACCTTTCATCTCACAGGCTGGAACCATGACTCTGTGGTGAGTTTTCCACAAACAATTTCAACTAAGAACAAGCTTCTTCCTTCTAAATAGGCCAAGTGGAGGGTCACTGTGTTCTCTCCATTTTCCCCTGAGATATAGACGTCCCTAGGTGAGATTCAGAGGGTTAAACCCTGAGTGGAAAACAGGCCCTAGCCTAGGCCAAACCCTTCACCATGCCTCCTGGAAAACCAGAACCATTCCTGACCAGCCATCTTGCTTACTCTAGCTGTGATAACAGCATTGGGATTGACAGAACTCACCTGGGAAGCCTGACCATAGATAGCATTCAGGCAAGGAAGGCCATGGTAGCTCTATGCCTCATGGTTACTTTGGTGGACAGTGGCACACATAAGCTCAATCCTTCATAGTGTCAAGTTGGTATAGAATCATTCTGACAGTAATTGGTCTGAGTTTAGAAGAGCACAGGCCCATTCTTCAGCTCTCCCAATGGCTTGTAGGCACCATGTGCCATGCTGGCTATCTGTGGGGCCTAAGAGATAGTTTCTAAGTGCCAAAGACCCTGCCCTCTGTCAGGTTACTAGCCTCTTCCACTTCAGATAATGAAAGTTTTCTCTGTACATGTCACCACAATAAACAACAATTTAGGTGACTCCTTCTGATTCTATGCTTTCTGCAGCCCCGTTGAGCAACTATTGTGCTGGGGCCTCCATTTAAGCCGTCACTAGTTTTCCTCCTTACATTCTTTACATGTGGGATCTTCCTACCGAGCCCAGCACCCATGTTGTACTATGTAGTATATCTCTGGGTTGAAGCAGAGCTTGGATGACTACTCCAGCCACTTTTCACTGCAGAGGAGGCATCCAAAAAGACCTTCACAGAACTGTGTCCATGAGCATTTGTGCCTAGTCCCTTGGGGACATATCAGAGGAGAGAAAGAGACATTAACCGTCCTAAGGAACCGTTCTGTTCTTCTCTTTTCTGGACTCTTAATATTCATACCTCATGCAAATACAAGAGGATCTAGGTGGGGTTAGCCAGCTTCAGGCAAAGATGTAAACCTGCCCTATATTGGGGTGCCTTAGAGTGTCACACAGCTCAACTAACAATGTCTACACAAGGCCCCACCCATGTGGGAATGTGAATGTGTTCTGCCCACAAAGTGTGGAAAAGTGTTCTTGTCCACAAAAACTAACAAACAATCCAAAAAATAGGCAGCCCTAGCACATTCTTATGCTCTCCGTGCTCCCCACTTTTGCTCCCCAGGGGCTCAGGATGCCAACAGCATGATGCGCTGGGCCACACTTCACATTAAACAAACATAATTTCTCACAGTGGCTTCTCTCAGCTGGGCCATTTCAGGCCATGCAGGGAAAGACTCGATCTGCAGGTCCTGGAAAGAATGCAAAGCAGTGAATGGTTCTCTTTCTGGACCCCACACAGCAAGACGTCCATAAATACTGAGTGCCAGTTTCATGAATTCTTTATGCTATTTACTTAGAGCTGTGTTTATTAAACTGGTTGCCTTCCAAAACCTCCTCGTAGATCTCTCTCTCTCTCAAAAAAGTAAATTTTATTTCTTCAACCCACTCCGAATTAAAAATGGGCCTTTGATGCATCCAGCAGATTTTACCCCCCTTGAAATCTGCCCTAGACTTACATAAGGAGTAAAACAAACAATATCCAGCTGTGGGTCATACACTATGCCTGCAGTGGTGAAAGCTGAAGGCACCCTCAGTGGACTTTCTCCATGCTGTGTCTTTTTCTATCTTTGTGAGGGTGTTTGAGACCCTCATGGATGAAAATGGTTTCATGTCCTTCAAACCCACTCATACTGAGCCCACATAGTTCTGAAGAACCACTGAATATGAAGTAAGTCACATAGGGCCCAGAGTTTTTCAGGACACAGATGGAGGCAGCTCTGAGCCGGTTCTCCTGAATCTTACTTCAAAAAATGGAGGAAGCATCCTGAGGCAGGCTGTCAGCAGACACCCAGGTACCTGGGTCTCCAGGCTCATGAACTAACTATCCAGATGTATAAGCCAGGCACTAACATTTTGTAGAAGTTTTATTTTTTATTATTTATGTGGGAATGTGCATATTTGAGTTCAGGTCTACAAAGGCAAGAAGAGTGCATTGGAGTCAGAGGTGATGGAAGCCATCTAACCTGGGTGCTAAAAATCCAAGTCAGATCCTCTGTAAGAGCAGTACACACTTTTAACCACTGAACTATCTCTTCACCTCCCTCCCTAGCACCTTTTTACTATATTTCTGCTTTTTAAATTATTGTTTTTATATTTCTATTCTGATCATTCAGGAATCTTACTTTCAAGAAACCTCAAAATCAGATCCAATATGTATCTTGCTAGACCAGAGAAAAAGGCAAATGAGGGGCCCTTCATTCAAACTGCAGAGTGTGCTCAGTTCTTAGCCTAATGCCCACTTTGAAAGTGTTTTCTTCTATGTAATGGGGTCCAGAGTGACACAAAGCTGGCAGCAGGAATTTGTACATTGCAAATTGATATTTGTGGAACAGTATTTAATTTCCTGTAAGGTAATAACAAGCAAGGTCTTATTAATAGCATCTTGGCTGTTGTAACATTTTCTGACTGCAAATTTATCATTAAGTCAATAAAAATCCATGCTTTCAGCAGCCTCACCTCAGTTGAACACAGTGCCAGTTGCTCCTGGAAGAAACAACTTTTCTTCAAGCACCGTCTTGTCCATTTTCACTGTGAAGAGGGTCTTTCCACAGATGTGATATTACCAAGCATTTCTTCTCTTGTATTCACAGCCTAGGACACATCTCTTGTCCCCAGTCTGAGCACATCAGCAGTTGTGGATATTTATTCATTTTTAAAAACACTTTGTATCAGTGTATAGTTATTGTTCAAAAATGGTGGATTCTGGTTATCCAACTGTATAACGGTCTTTGGCCACAGTCTCCCTCACCCATCTCCTGTTCCACATCTTCTGAAGAACACCTTCCTATTTCTCTTCCACTGTGTGTTCACATGCATACACTTGCTATGCACATGTGTCTTTGTGGACACCTGCGTATGATTGCATATATGGATCTTGTAAGACTGTGTATGTGTATTCTCATATATGCATGCAACTATGCATATGTGCATGTGTCTATGCATATAAGACATGTGAACAAATGTAGACATGTATGTAATATATATTGTACCTATAGGATAAATGTACATCACCGTTCTTCTAAGTCCGGCTTATGTAGCTCAATGTGACGACCTTGTGATGTCACAGATTCATTTCAAGTGTATATCTTGTAAGAGCAACTCATTGCCTTCCTGGCTTGCCCTATAACTGGTGGAATTTTATGAGAAGCTCAACCTGACGTTGTGACTTTCCCACAGTTCCACTTCCTATGTCCCCATCCCAGAGTAGCACCTTCATCTGAGAGAATAAATGTAATTTACAAATAGTCTTAATCATAGAATCACCTGAAGCCTCAGATGAAAACAACCTTTTCTCATCAAATGGGATGATTTTTAAATTTAATTTCTGTTTCTAAGCCTCTGGATATTTTCCGTGTTATGGCAGCTTTCAAAGCTGCTGACTCTAAATTCTGTGATGAACGCATGTAACTCCAATCTAATTTACTACAATAAATGAATACTTTTTCACTGTAGTAATTTACTGGAAAAATGATTGCTGAGCCCTGGAATTCTAGATGCACACACATATATACATAGATTTACATAAATTTATGCATACATATACACACACAGATACATACACATATAAATATATGCATCACACATATACACAGAGATATACAAATGTGTATACTCATATACTTAAAGATGTACACACAGATTCATGTATACATATACATAGATTCATACACATATAAATATATGCATGCACATATACATATTGCTATATACACAAATACATGCAAAATGTCTTAATTACTGTTCTGTTTCTGTGATAAGACAGTGATCAAGGCACCTTATAAAACAGAGCATTTAATTGGGGTCTTGCTTGTGGTTAGTCTATGTGTATTATGGTGGAGAGTGTGGTAGCCTGTGAGAAGGCATGGCTCTGGAACAGTAGTTGTGAGCTTATATCTTGATCACCAGATAAAAAGCAAAGAAAGAAAAAGGGAGATTGGGACTTGCAAGGGCTTTTGAAACCTCAAAGCCCACTCCCAGTGACACACCCTTTCCAACAAGGCCATACCTCCTAATCTTTTCCAAATAGCTCCCATACATGCATATACAATATAGATACCTATACAAACTCACACATAAATCATACTTGCCCACACATACGCATGCAAATGCACACAATGCACACATAGATGTGCACACAACATATAGATACAAGGATATACACATAAAAATCCCTTCCCTGTATGATGACATTTTAATGGAAGAGGCAAGGTGTCTGGGACCCAGGTCACTACGTTTGTTTTATAGAACCATTCAACCCATAGCTATTCCTATGTAGAGTGGCTTGAACAGTGTTCTCCCCAAGTGTAGGGTCCTGGCTTTATATCTGTGAACTGTGAGAACTTGCTTTGAAGAAGTCTTTGAGACTGTGATAAGGTTATAAATATCAAAATGGAGTCTAGAGAGATGGCTAAGTAATTAAGAATGCTTACTGTTTTTACAGGAGACTTGAGTCTGTTTCCCAGCATCCACATAAGGGCTCAGAACCACCAATAATTCCAATGTTAAGGAATCCAACACTCTCTTGCATACATGTGATACATTTACAGCAGACAAAACACTCATGTGCATAAAATACATACTTCAAAAGAATGTCAAAACAAACTGGTGAATCATCCCAACCTCTATAAAAATTGATATGAATGTTTCTAAGAAACTAAAAATATATCTGCCATATATCTTAGTCATACCGCACCTGGGTATTGACCCAAAGACCTCCAAGTCAGCACCCCACAGGGACACATGCACGCTGGTGTTTACTGTGGCACTGTTCACAATAGCTAACTTATGGGACCAACCTACGTGTCCATCAACAGAGGACTGGATAAAGAAATTGTGGTTTACATTCACAGCTATAAAGAAAAATGAAATCATGTCATTTGTAGAAAAATGATGTGACTCTGAGATAACCACAGTAAGCCAATTTCTCTCATTTGTGGTTTCTAAATGTGATGGATGAAAAAGAATGGCCCCATAGGCTCATACATTTGAATGCTTAATCACCATTTGAAAGAATCAGATGTGGCCTTGTTGGAGGAAGGTATGTCACTGAGGGTGGGTTTTGAAGTTTCAGAAGCCCAAGCCAGGACCAGCGGCTTTTTCTCTGACTCCCTCCCTCCCTCCCTCCCTCCCTCCTCCTCCACCAGATTTGGATATAGAACTCCCAGGCACCATGTCTGCCTACATGTAGCCATGCTCCCTGCCATGATGATAATGGACTAAGCCTCTGAAACTGTAAGCAAGTCTCAATTAAATGCTTTCTTTTATAAGAGTGGCCTTGGTCATGGTGTCTCTTTACAGCAGTAACACACCAACAAAGACATTAAATATTATAGATATATAAAATCATATTTATTTATCTACCTATCATCTATATATCATTTCTATCTATCCATCTATACGACACAAAAGAAGAAAAAATTGCCTGGGGGAGAAATGAACCAACAGGAGGAGGAAGAAGGAAAATGTAAAATAGAGAGATTTAGAGGGGAAATATGCTCAACACATAACTATATACATCCATGAAAAATTTGAAAAGTAAAACAAACATTGAAATGAGACAGCCCTGAGATATGCAAGTGGCTTCAGACACAATGTATGGAGCACAGAGGGAGAAAAGCAGAAGAAGAGAAAGTATAGGTAAACCACTTAAATACAGAAATGACAAAGTGGGAGGAGGGTCTATGGTGGTATGAATGAGAATGGCCTCATGGGTTCATCCCTTTCAATGCTTGTTCTACAGTTTGTAGACCTATTTGGGAAGGATTAAGTGGTGTACCTTTGTTGGAGGAGTTGTGTCACTGGGGGCAGGCTTTGAGGTTTAAGAGTCCACATCATGGTTATTGTCTTAACATGCAAGCTTTCTATTCTCAACTACTGATCCAGCACCATGCCTGCCTCTCTGCTGCCAGGCTCCCCACCATGATGGTCATAAAATCACCCTCTAAATCTATAAGCAAGCCTCCAATTAAATGCTTTCTTCTATCAGTTGCTTGATCATGCTATCTCCTTACAGCAACAGAAAAGTCACTAAGATAATTCCTTAAACCAAGGAAGCTTAGAGCTGCCACAAGCACAGAGATTTGGGAAGGAGCTTCTTCCCCTGGGAATACATCCTGAGAGGAAACATAGCCTGGCTGTCATCATGACCTCAGTTTGTGTCTTATAGAGATGAAAGAGAAATCCTTTGTGTATGAGGCTCCACTAGCCTATGGACATTGTCACTACCTTGCTGTAACCAGTCGCCATATTGAACTCACAAATGATCTTCCTAAAGAGGAAGCAGAAGAGTTGGAGAGGGCTAGAGTAGAAAGCAAACCCCTCCTGCAGACCACTTCTCTAGAGCAGAGAATTGTCTATAAACAGCCTCAGGCTGACATTCACCTGGCCCAGCATCCACAGCTCAGTAGGCACTCACCTGACTCTCTGCAGGTCCTTAGCAGGATACAGGAGGCCCTAGTCATCTCTTGAGTAACTTGTCTTCTTCTTTTTCTTCTTCTTCCTCCTCCTCTTCTTTTTCTTCTTCTTCTTCCTCCTCCTCTTCCTCCTCCTCTCCCTCCTCCTCTTCTTCTTCTTCTTCGCTGGAGATTAACTAATTTGAGTCTCTTGTCTGGAACTTCAGATTCAATTTTTTTTAATCCTTTGGGATGCTCTTATGGGGCAACCACAGTTGGGTTCAATTTAATGTTTATGGTCACATCAGCCACAAAACAGGTTTCCTCTTGGGTATTAGTCCAAGCAGGTAAGGGTTTAAGTGTGAGTGGAAAGTCTCTGGGGAGAGTTCTTTAAAGGAAAACTGCACCTACTCCATTAAAGGTCAAAGTCTCCTAGCTATCAGTGCTGGAGGAGCAGGCTCTGGGTCTGACTATTTGCCAAATCCAAGGACCAGCTCTGGAAAGAATCTCTACTCTAGGAGCATGCACTTTGACCCCCTGAAAAGTAGATAATGGCCTTCTGGTTTTCTATTTGCCTGGCCACATTTTCATATTTACACATAGATTTCCATGAGAAGCTTGACCCTCTGTGTAGGTGGGGCAGAACCAGTTAAGAAACCTGACCTTCAAGGTCAAAGCGGCATTTACTTCCTGCTGTCACCCTTAATTGGGAAAAGTCTTTGCTTTGCTATTCCCATATCCTCTGAGTCATCAAGGCTGATCACTCAAGAGACTCAGAATCTGGTCTCAATGTTGTTATTCAGCATGGAACACGTTGCCCCCAAACCCAGGCCAGAAAGACCTATCACCCTCCTTTCCGCCCCAAATGCTGGAGATGTCTTTCTCTCCACAAAAGCTTCTGCCTCTCCTCTGGTAGCTTAATGCTGCATACAATGTTGATCAAAGCCCTAGGTGCTGAGATCAATTTTTCCATCTTTGTTGGTGTACCCCTAAACTATACAACCAGCACACATGGCCACCCTAGGCCTGAAAACACCATAAACTTCTACAGACACACAAACCTGCCCAGTAGCAGTATTGTGTCTTTTCTACTATGGTCTTGATCCACCATGTGAGTTCTGGATATTGAATCTGTGTCCTCTAGAAGAACAGCCAGTGCTCCAGTCCCATCACTGGGCAATCTCTCCAGTCCCCCAGTATCACATTATGTTAAAAGCTTTCTGTGGTTACCATTTAAACAAACAGAGTTGTGTGTAGACACATGAATTCTTACACACACGTACACATGATCACCCATTCCCATGTACATATACACATGCACACACAGGCACAATCATGGTTGTGATAAAATTGCTCACTCCTCCTTTGAGGACCTATTGTTTGTTATATAACATTTCTATATCCTTTGGGGATTACCTGGTCCCTTGCCCAGAAAGCAGTGGACTCTATGTGGAGATACCCCTCTGCTCTAGTCAGTTTCCAGTGCTCTTGAGACCTTACACCTGATGCTCAATCTATGTTCTAAAAGTCATTGAGAACTTCCTCACATGGCAGTAGAAGCTAGGGAGTTTATCTTTCAGCTCCAGCCAGTATCCGATGTAACAGCTCCAACTGACTCCTAGTAGCATATCCCTAGCAGGAGATAGCAGGACCAGCTTGCTCAGCTTAGCCCTCCCAAAGTCCAGGACAGAAAAAGGCATAGAAGAGAATAGATGTTAGCTGTTTATGCTGAATGGAGGAAAAGTGAGGGGTAATTTTATTTTCAACTTGATTGAAATACCTAGAACATTAGTGATCTCTGTGTGTGTGTGTATGTCCAAGTACATGCATGTACACAGGTGTGATTTCAGAGAGATTTAACAGAGAAGGCTATCTCTGAAATCAGGGAGTACCATCCTAATGCCTACTGTACCAGACTGAATAAAAAGAGAAAAAAAGGCCAGCCAAAGTCCCTTTCTCTGCATCCCAGTTTTCTGAAATGTAGTAAGGCCCCTGACACCACAATTTCAAGATGTTTCTGCCATTGTGATTGGCTGTCTCCTCAAGTCCCGAGGCCAACTTAAATCAACATGGCCTTCTTCAGCTGCTTCTCGTCAGGTGTTTGGTTACAGGGATGAGTGGTTCTCTGCATTGGTCACTGTGAGAGTTTCTTTCCAAATCCCCCAGCAGGTATATCTCCATTATTGAAGCAAGTGAGGACTGGAGAGAAAGATCCAGAAAGGCCACAGACAAGAATCTGAACTTACAGCTTCCCATTTCCTATTCACCTTGGGGACAGCAGTCAGCCTTCTATGAGCAGAGTGACCCTTGAGATTTTCCTACTATTACTATGACTATTGCAGTCAAAATGATGTCATGTCTTGATATAGCAAAGGATTCAAATAAATGGTATGAGCTTTGCCACAAAAAGGCCTGAAATGGCCAAGATAGACTCAATCAAATTAGATTAATGCAAAATGTCTCCAGTGGCTCTCCAATTGTTGTTGGGACAATAATTAGATGACATTCTGATTTGTGGTTTTCTATTGTCATGATATTTTGCTTTATGATTTTCTCTTGTCCTGTGATAACCTACAATAACAGTGAGTTGGATAAACAGTTTTCTCCTAACCAGTGGGATACCCTGCAAGTGACAGGATGACCCTCCTGAAGTCAGGCTTCAAAGACACTACATATGCCATTGTGGAGTTATGTGTTGATCTGTTTGTTCTTTAAGGAACATACTTGTAGCCAGAGTTTTATGATCCATCCAAGCTGTGGCCTAGAGGACCCACACACAGTCCTGCTGCCATTTATAAAATAATTACTCAGAGGTTTATATTAATTACAATCTGTTTGGCCTGTGCCTCAGGGTCATTCAACTTAATCCATTTCTCTTTAATCTATGTGTTGCAATGTGTTCAGTGGCTTTAGGTGTGTTCCACTACATCATGCTTCCTGGGTGGACACCTGTAGTATCTCCTTGACTCTGACCTTCTTTCTTTTTTATAAATGCTTAGAAATCCCACCTGCCTCTAAGCTGCCTTGGAATAGGCCAAAACAGCCTCTTTATTAGCAAATGATAGCAAAGTATATTCACAGAACACAGAAAAACATTCCACATTACAAACTCAAGGCCCATAGAGATGCAAGTATGTGATAGTGCTCAGGGGCATGCCAGCAAGCACCCAACAAGGAACTCAGGTCCTTCACTGACCAGCCTTGAAGAAACTCACCCTCATGTTAGTCACATGAGTAAGCAGGAAGTTAGTACATACCCAGTCTGACCTTCACATGAGACCGCAACTATAGGAGAATATCAGCAGATTCCTTGGGAATCTGAAGCCAGAGCATGTATCCTAGCTATCTGCTCTTAGATACTGTAAGGTTACAAAGGTTCATGTGGCCTAACACCCTATGCCAATCACCCTCAACCACCCTCCTGAGTTATTCATTACCACCCATCTCTGGCTCCAAAAACAAAGTACAGGCAGTGTGCAGATATTTCCATAGCAAAATGTGACAGAGACTCCTAGGAAATCTCATAATAGAATGCTCCAGGCCTCTGGAGCCACAACATAGGAATACAAACCCTCCACAATTATAAACATGCTAGGAAGGAACTCATCCTAAAGATGAGATCTCCTTGCAAAGAAAAGTTCAAAGACATTAAGGCCCAAAGGGATCTGAATCCTTTCCCTCATGTTAATAAACATTCAAAGACTTCTCTCCAAGCTTCTTTTACTAATCCCCAGCCGGGCTGCCCTTGATGCCAGGGTAGAGTCCGGGCTCTGTCCATCACCAGCTCATGCCCGGGGCTGATTCTCACTCAGAAGTGGTATTAGCTCAGCCAAGTGTCTCATTAGCTTAATGTCTGAAGACTCCCAAGTGTTAATGGACCGCGTTGCTGTAAAACCCGGCAGGCTCTAAAAGCGAGCCACACTTGGTTCCCCTGAGTGACTGTCCAACAAAATGGACTTGACAGAAGCCAGAAATTTAGTGTTGATGAAGTCTCACTTGATGTTTTAAATATGAGAGAAGAAAGGTCAAATAGAAACCTGCTCCTGGTTTGTTTGGGGGGCACTAGCCAAGTGAAAGGCGCTGTGTGTCCATTTTCCATGACGAGGATCACAGACTGGAAGAGCATCCAGCTTGAGAATGAATCAATTCCAAGTACCAACCTTTCAGTATGGCTAGGCACAGTCCCTGTATGGTACCCCAGTCTCCACACCCTAGGAAGCAGCCCAGGCCCTGTCAACCCAAAGATTGGCTTCAGCTTCTTACTACAAAATTTCTCCAGGGTTAGGGATCTGCCTTCCAGGGAAACCTTCTCTCATGGCCTCACACCAGTAATAAGACAACTGGAGACCAGGGCTGTGAGGAAGTCTGACTTTTGACAGGATCTCTGCAAGAGGAAAGAGGACCGAGGCCCAAAGCAGAAGAGAATAGAATACCTTGAGTGATTTCCACACACCACCATTTTGTTCCTTTCATCTTAGCCTAAGATGAGGGATGTGAAGCCACAGAAATGTTCTCTCTTGATAACTAGGGCCCTTGCTAACTCATCTCTGGGAAGAATCCCACACCATGGCTAGCTACAGACTCTCAGGGAGCAGGAAGCAATCCCACATGGGCTGAACACTGCCATTGTCCCCATACAAAGAGGGTGTAGCAGAGGGAGTGATGTAGCTAACATCCCAGACAAGCAAGCCTCTCTGTTCTTGAAACTGATGCCTTCTCTATCCCATACACCACAGCATATGCTCTGAGGCTAAGACGTCCTGCAGTCCCCCAGAGAGTCACATGTTCCTCATTAAAACACTTGCTTGTCATTGTTTGGTGACAAAAGAGCAGAGAAACTCTTCTTTCCTGAAGTCACTCTTTCAGTGGTCAAGGGGAACCTGAACTAAATCCCACAAAAATGTCAGTTATGAAGGATGCAGGACCAGGAGTGGGGGGGGCAGAGGAGGAGAAGCAGCCTATGGAGGCCTGACCTGGAGAATTCCACAATATTCTCCTTAGGAAGTAGCAAGAGATTATGTGAGGCCTCAGAGCAGGTGGCGAAGACCTTCTCCCTCTTGTCCATTTATCCATCTGGTGACAGCTTATATCTGTGCCATGACTGCCCTTTGCTGCCCAGGGAGGGTATGTCAGCACAGGGATATGGTCTGCCTAGGACTTAGCAAACTCCAAACACCAAAGCAGAAACAGAGAGCCATCTGCTGTCCCAAGCTTTCCCCCACCCACATTTCAGAATATGTCTGTGCCCCACCTCATTGTCCCACCTAGTCCTCTGCCTTTGAATGACTCCTTTCTTCTCTCCATTGGCCACCTGCCTTCAGTACCTTCCTACCACTCCACATTCAGCCTCCAGCTATCCTGGAGACACCTGGGTCTGCGCAGGGAGACAGGAGATTATGTGTGACCAGCTGGTTGTCACATGCCAGTCACAGCTCAGCTTTGCTCTATCCACCTCCAGTGCCCTGGCTAGAAATCCATGACCCCCATCACTTCCTGCCTGCACCTCTAAGGGACTTTCCTTCCTGTTTCTTTGTAGCTGACACATATTGGTTGCTCGGGATAGCTGAAGCATTTTGGGAGTATCGGAAGTGAAATGAGGCAGCCAATCTGAGAGGAGAGGCAAAGGACTGGGTGAGCTGCATGTTGAGGGCCTTGATCAGTCTCTCAGGAGACAGCAGGGGGTAGGGGACTACCCAGTAGTTAAGAGAGAGCTTGACCTTTTATACAGAGAGCTCTGCAAGGGATGTGGCCAGTGGCAAAATTGCTAGGTGTAGTAGGAATTTTTGATTGTATTGGAGAGACATTGTTTTTTGGGGCAGCGCGCGCCACGACAGAGTAAAAAAAAATTTCCGGGGCAGCGTGCGCTGGCGGCGCGCGGCTGCGCGCAGAGGAGAGGCGAGACTTCCGGCTCGGCGCGCGGCAGCTACAGACAGCAGCAAATTTGGCGCTTTGCTAAACTCCCTTTTGCTTTTTTATAACAAAATAAATCTTAGTTAAAACATATCAATTAATAACGAGTTTATTCCGCGATATTTGGCGCCCAACGTGGGGCAAATTCCCCAAACCCCCTAAATTCCGCGCCCGCGCGCAGCAGACCCCCGCCAGATTCGGCGCCCACCTACACCGTATTCGACACAGCAGCCAAAAAAAAATCTGCGTACAAAAGAGCTACTAAGACTCAACTCTAAAAGTACACGGCTGATAAGATTTGTGGGGGCTTACTCACCACCCCGGTTCAAGCACCATTGCTACTACACTACCATAAGTTCTCCTTACATCTAAATAAGACAAAAAATTTTTTTTTCTTTCCTCTAAAATGTCTAATCAAATAAATGTTCACAATTTTACTCACTTTTTCACAATAATAATAAAAAATTATTTCCAAAATTACACATTTAAAAGTTATCTCCATCCAAAAGTTATTTTGCTTTTACTTATAATAATATATTTCTTACCAAATTATTTTAAAAAATTTCAGCTTAAAAAGTACAACACTAAGCTATCTAACATAAATAAACATATTAAAACATTCCAAAAACTCATTATATCCATAAAAAAAAAGTCTACTTTGATCACAAAAAAATTTAAAACTCACATTAATAAAAATTTTAAAAAATTAAATCAAAAATTTCAAACAATAAATAAAAATTTTGTTAAA
>PVIH01007986.1:0-56583 GCA_004025045.1 Sigmodon hispidus
GCAGTTACTCCTGAGTGAGTGTACAAATACAGCCACCCACGTCAGTGTCTCCTGAGTAAATGCACAAACACAGTAGTGTCATCTGATGGCCTCACTTCCACTTCAATCTCATCTCCTAGGTGCCCTTCAGAAATCCCTACTTCGTTCTTCTTTTTTCTTTGTGGTTGCTTTTGTAATTAAACCTTGTGTAAAATTCAAATGCCTTCTTCAATAATTGTGAAAATTCACACTGTTCTTATTTGGTTTTTTTTTTTTTTTTTTTTTTTTGGTTTTCAAGACAGGATTTTTCTGTAGCTTTGGACCCTGTCCTGGAACTCTCTGTCCTTGAACTCACAGAGCAGTGCCTGTCTCTGCCTTCAGACTGCTGGGATTAAAGGCATACACCACCACTGCCTAGCTCACATTATTTAACATAAATTTTAAGTATATAAATCTATATCAGGTAAAGTTATTAACATGTACATTGCTGATGATAATGTAGTTTCAGGCTATGAAAAAAAATGTTGAATGTGTGTATATAAAGCTTTTGCAGTGAATCAATATACTATTATGTAATTATCATTGAGGAACAGGCTTTAAATTCCTGTAACTCAGAGGCTCATTTGTCCTGGACTTGTTAAAAACTTCTAAGAAGCATTGGCTAGGTTTGTTTAGAGAAATATCTGGGTGCCAGTTCCTTACAGACCATTATATTGGTAGATTTTAATTGATTATATAAATATTTTGAATTTTTCACTATTAAAAATTATAATACTTAAACTAATCTTATGGCTATTATCTAAATAGTTTACATATTGTTCAAGTATTTTCTAAGTGCAGGGTTGTGTGTAGGCATAAATGCATTTTTTTGAGTGAGAAGCAACAGAAAGTTATGAAGATGATATTAACAGAAGTTCTTTAAAACAGTCATGGCTGTGCGTTTATGGAGGATACAATAATCTACTATGAATCAAGATGAATGACTATATTTTTCTGCCATTCATTGTTTGTCTTTCAGTACTTATCTACCAGCATGGCAGAATACTAATCTTCAATCCTTGGTAACAGAGAGCAGGCATGGAAACTATTCATCCAGCACTTTGAAATAGCAGCAATGCCATTCTTAGATGTTGAGAACCTGAGTCCTAGGTACCAATATGGCATACTAGGCCAGTTACAAACAGCAACTACAAACAAAAGCAAATCAATGAAAATGAGGCTTAGTTTAAGTACATTTGTTATTCTTACATAGAAAGATCTTCTTTTCAGGGACGAATTCTATGACAATGATTACATAGATTTTTTTCTCAAAATGTATTTTTCATGTTCAAATAAATACTCTACTACAATTGTATTTTTAATGTTAGTGTCATTAGCTATACACATGGCGTGCTAGAGCTCCATTTCTTTACTGCATAAATGTTTCCAGGAATCATGGTAATAGAAAGCATTAGAACAACAAGCATTGCCTATTTTATGCCCAGAGCACTGAAATTTAAAAACAACAGAAGTCCATAATTCAAGGGCCATTAGAGTAATTTGGCAAAGAATGAAATAAACTCAGTAGGCGGAATTTGTTTGACAGAGAAAAATATTCTTCCTAGAAATGGAGTCCTGTGCACACGTTGCTTTTCAATCCAGACTAGAAGGAAATGAAATGGGTACCTGATGAACATTGAAGAGCAGCTTTAGGCCTCTTCCTGACAAACTCACTTTATTCTTGCTTTGAATGTTCTCACCGTGGTTAAAAGTAAAGCAATTTCCATATTCAGTAAAAACGTGTTTGAAATCCTTCAGTATGAAAATGAATCACATAGAACACAATCAGTGGAGAACTTTTCAGTGCTGTAAAGTTCCAATTACACTACTGTTTTCCATACTGGCAAATGTTTATATGAGGATGCTTATGTTAGAAACATTTGATAGTCTGTAATTTATGCATGTATTTGATCAACAGTTTTCACTTGTTATAATGGACATGTTATTGTTAACATTATTTTTAAATGAGACATTTTCACATATAATTAAGTATGCTTTATTAAAAAGAACAGCAATTACAAACAACCTACTTTACTTTTATAATAATGATTCATGGAAACATGCTTTTAGACTTTGGTGAATGAAGTCCGCAGCCCTCCTTCGACAAATGATCACTCCATCCTTACAGTCTCTCTGGAACAGTCACACTTTGCTTCTCATTGACCTCTTATGAAACCTCTCCCATTCTCCACTGAGATGTGCATATCATATAAGCTGAGATGATCTCCATGCCCCAACCTCTTGCCTCAGCAACTGGTTTAAGGACAAGATTCACCAGTGCTAGTGTGTCACTTTGAGAAAATTATTGGTGGTTGAAGGTTTGGGATCTCTAGGGGGTGACAACATACCAAAAGCAGGCATGTAAGTAAAAGACAGGGAGGCAGAATCAACAGAAGGAGCCTTATTGGTACAATATTTTCTAGAGCTAGTCTTCTTTTGTATTACTCAGCTAAATTCATATATTTAACTTTACAGATTACTAGAATTGTATATCTATAATGTATATTATCACTAATGGAAATTTTCTCAGTAATAAATTTAAGTGTATTTGTTAATAAAAAACAAGAAAGAAGAACCCCATTTAAGTTAGAGTTCAAGCCACCCCTGCTGCTTGTCCTTATCGCTGTCAACTCAGGAATACTAGGTGCCTCTCGGAAGGCTGATTATCTTGTGGGAGTATGAACCTGATGTTCACTTGAAATCTCTCTTTTAGGATAGGGCATATGTAGGAAATCATAGAGCAGATTCCAGACATGCTGTATTTTATGTTGAGATAATTGTATAAGTAATTGAAACACAATTTTAGATGTGTTACATTTGGATATCAAGCTCACTGCATTTATTGTGCATGTGATATATAATTCTTAGTTGAAGACTATGAAACTCATTTCTGTGTAATCTCATAAAAAGCCACTGTCATAAAAAGTGTGATAGCTGCTGTTTTTCTGTGAAGTAGGACAGAAATATTTTCTTTGAAATATTTTACTTTGAAAAACATAGGCTTTAAAAAAGGCATAAAACTTTTGCTATTTATTGTTTTCTCTAGCCACTCCCTGTGTGTTTGTGTATATGCGTGTGTGTCATATGTGTATGTGCACATTCAAGCATGTGTGTGTGCATGTGTGTGTATATGTACTTCTGAGCATGCTCATGCGTTGTACACACATGTGTGATGTCTAAAGACAACTTGGAATGCCCTGATCTGTCAGTTTCCACGTTATTTCCTAGAGCTAGGCTGGTATGCAGTCTCCTGCCTCTCCTACCTGTAAGCACACAGCACCACTAGTTTTATAAGGCTACTGGACCTGAACTCATATCACCATGCCTGTACAACAAGTGATACTCTTACCACTCAGCCATCTCTCCAACTCCTTATTTTACTGCCTGAAAGAAGAAATTTGTTTCACATGGATCCCATATCTGCTATTACATAGCAGAAGTTAGCAGAGCTAGTGAATTGTACTTATATAAAAAAGTTGATTTCTCAAAGTAACAACTTTATTTGAACATAAAACAGAACAAAACTATAGTCTACTATCTTGATTAGATTTGGAAATATTTCGCATCACCTTTGGACCACATGGTTTTCCAAAAAATTCACAGTGCAACAAAGTATCCTGGTTGAGATAAAAACCATTCTTCTTGACAAATTCTGCAATGCTGAAGTTTTGGTGACTTGTAACAAAATCTAAGGCCTTTGAAGAGTCAGTGTTGTTGGCACTAATTTCCTGAAGGCGGAGCACTTTGACAACTATGTCCCATAAGAAGACAATGATGCCAAATTTTGATACAGCTTCTGTTTGGAATCTATTAGTAAGAATGAAGGCACTGATTAGAATGATGAAACTTTTAATTTTCTAGAAGACAGAAACAAGGCAAAGCTACATTTACAATGTGTTATATTTGTTAATCAATTTCCATTGTGCATCATCTTTAGATTTTTTTAATTGTATGTCTTACACCTTTTTAGAATGAAATTGATGATTTCATAGTTTGATCCCATAAACCTTAAAGTGAGCATTGTTCTTCTTCTTTTCTGACAGCACAGAGTGGAACTCATCTTCCATTCTTGGTATAGTTCCAGGTCATACAGCACATGGTTTGCATGCCATTCTAGAATCTTCTTATGTTCTAGATTTTGTCAATTCTTTCTCTGTGAAACTATTAAATTTGCTTTAACTAATCTATAAACATGGAAGTTATATATTTATTAGACAGGTAAAGTGTGAATATACTGTGTAGTGTTTATGCAAGTTTAGCATGCGTGGGTTACTTTGCTGAACCTAACACCCTTCAACTTTATCCTCAATACAAACAAAAAGTTTTCAGTTTTATGTCTCAGTACAAGGATTTTTGTATGTGTGTGTGTGCACATGTGGCACATTTTTGTTATGAATTTATCAACTAATGGCCCTTTGCATTATTTCTGTTCCCAAGCACCAAATAATGCTATAATTATTGTTGTCATGTACATGCCTGTTTCGGACATTAACTTTCATTTAGTGGCCAATGGTAGGCTTCTGGAAAATGGGTGGTTCTATATGTAGCTTACTGAGGAAGCACAGTCCTGCTTCTGCTTACCCCATGGCTGCAACATCTTATCTTTTACCAACAGTATGTAAAGATTACTATTCCTCCAACCCTCAAAATTAATTATTATTGGTTGTCTTCAGAAATAAAATAGCTATTCTCACAAGGGGGTGTTGATAGCTCATGGTGGTCCTGACCTAGATTTTATTTTCAATTTTCTTTTTTAAGTGTGTGTATGGGGGTATTTATTTACTTAATGGTTTCTGTTGAGCTACTTACGAAATGATTATCAGTAAGTTCCATTGAACATGATTAGTGCTTTTAGTATATTTTTCCATTTATAATTTCATAGATGTTATCCTTGTGATGATAATAATCGTGTTATGTTATTATTAAAATTTTGGTCTTATTTATTTAAAAGTTTTGCATGTATCAGCTCTATTATTTCCATGCCTCCCTCTCTCTCTCTAACTCTTCTTATATCTACCTCCAAAACTGAAAGTCTCTTCTTTAAATATTATTGATGCTTGTGGTGTGTGTAACTGAGTCCATAGAGTTTGGTATTTATTCAGCATATTAATGCACAAGGGAAGAGGGGAGAGAAAAAAAATAAATGGATGAAGAAATTAGCAAGTTTCTTTCTTTCCTTATCTTGGTACTTTAGGTTCAATCACAACACCTTATTTTAATTATCCAAATAAATCTATACTAAACTCATTAAAAGTCACGATTAAAGCAACAGTTCTTACCTATTCAAGTTACAGAATGTCACAGCTGGGAACTCAATCTTTTCCACATACTGAACCTCTATAGATGTTGTGGTTGGCCATGTAAAATAATTGACCAAGCGACTGTAGATTTGCCACACCAAGAGTGAGACAGAGCCCAGCACCACAGATAGCCAGATCACCTTTCGAAGATTGCTCTGGTTCTGGGCAATGTTATGTATCCCATGCAAAGAAGTGGAGATGGCAAAATCATGATCAAACTGCTTCCGATCAGCTGGAGATGGCAGTGGTCTCTTAGAGAGATAACACTTTATCTTTCCTAAGAGTCCTAGTGCCCACAAATAATTAGAGATAAAACAAGTCAATGAGTTAGTAGAAAAATCTTAAGGCTGTTCATAAATGCTACAATTTATAAATGACTAAGCAAGTTACATTCATTACATACAATTCACAAAGGCCCCAGTATCATTTGCATTAAATGATTAATTTAGGAATCAGTCGAATTGTCAACTCGGTGAATCTGCTGATAACTGGCTAGTGCCATCTGAAAACAGTTTTGGTTAGGGAAGAGGTCTTGGGAGCAGAAACATACCAGTGTGTTGTTAAGGCAATCTTTGAATGAGTTTGTCACAATTCATGACTTTTGAAACTAGTCCTAGTTTTTAATTGCTTTTTCTCCCTGATGAATCACAAAGTTCCTTGGGATGGGTTAGGTTTATAATCTGGAGAGGCATAAGTGAAGTTACAAGCAATCAGTTTCTCAGGTAATCTTTGGCACTGTTGCTTTGGTGTTGTGACTTCCATGTATCATATGCTTTGTCCCTCAACTGGCTCATTAGAATGTTTACAGTTGAGTGGTATGATCAGCTTCCTGTTTAGAAAATGATTGTGTACTTTTGAGATTCCCATTAATCATTTCAATAATGATTATTTATATTGGTTGGCAGATGTCAATGAGACTTGCATTAAAATATGTTTGATAACATATTAATTAGCAGTTCAGAATTTCCCTAGGGTTAATGTCATTTGAGTTGATGATAGAAGTAAGCCTCTCTGACAAGTTAACAGAATGAGGTTCATCTGCAATTGGAAGATTCCACTTGTGATCTAGGCCTCTTCTCTTGTAACCTAGCCAACTCCAGCCAAGTTTCTCAATCTCCTTCTGCTTCTTCCTTTAATGAACAGCAATATCATCTGACTGATAACTTTTCATGGTAGATAGCATAGTGCTTCTCATGAAGCATTACACAGACCATAAGACACACTGGAGATTTTTATTTTTTACTTTTCTAGTAGTAATGTAGTAAACGATTAGCTGTTCAGAGTTTTAAGAAATGATTTCAAGTTCTCATTTAAGAAATGAGTGCACAGACAAGTGAGAGTGCTGGCTGGCTCTTACTCTTTAAGGGTGCTTGCCATGCAAGCCTGAGGACCTGAGTCATATGTGGGGAACCCATGGACAGGTGAAAGATGAGGACTAACTACACAGACTTGTCCTCTGATCTCCACATATGCACCATCCCATATCTTAAACACACACACACACAACTAATAAAAATAACAACACAAATCTCAAAAAAGAAAAATGAGATCTTACAAGCCTCCTCCATTCTCACAATAAAACTGGTTACAGTTTTAAATCTTTGCTCCAGTTTAATAAATATCACTTTTGTTGATGCAGCATTAATTTTTCTGCCAAATGTTTCAAACTTTACTTATCATTATTAGTTTTTAACACCTTGCTACTCTCTAATGAGTAAGTTAGGAATCTTTTCAGTTTGGAATAACTGATTAAATAAATGGTATTTACCTATATTTTCTGAAGTTTTTCACTTCATACATACTACATGACCACTGAGAAACATTGTTACAATGTTAAAGCTATTACAAGATTTGCAGTCATGTGTGTATCAACACCATTTGCTGGAATTGCATCATAATCTGTAACAGTCTTACATAATGTTTTCTTTAGTATCAGGTTAACCAGTACATGTTAAAGCATCTGGCAAAAGTTTCAGGTAAAACCAGAAGACTGAAGAAAATTTTACTGCTATTATTAATTATCAAATTAATTTTAATTATGATCAATTTTTATTACTTAATCACTGCTTGGAAGCATTTATGAAGACTTTAACAGAATTGAAATACCAACTCAGCTGCTGAACAATTTCCATCTTTCCTACTGAAAGGATCTGACCTTGGTGAGAAGAGTAATCTAGTGGGAGGTACTCGTGCAGGCAAAGTGCAGCTGGCTGCAAACACTACCTGAAAAATGCCGTTCAGGTTCACCTTCAGACACCAGACCATTTCATAAGATATGCTCAGTGATGGTTGTATTAACAGTACTGAAGCATTTTCTGCTATTTCTTAGAAATGTAGAGGTTTTATCAATAAGTACTTCAGAGGAATAGAGAAGCAGCAGGCAACACATAGCTAGCTGCCTAGAAGCCCAGAGCCTACAGCGAGGGTCTTCACAGAGGTCTGTTTCACCTGGTGCATCTATGCAAATTATGGGGACCGGACTCTGAAAGCTGAACATCATAGTGCAGTTTAGGGACACTAGACAAGTACATACTAACCAGAAATAAACAAACAACAATCACTGATTCTAGCATATAGTAATATTTTCACAATAGTAAATTTCCAAATTATTTTTGAATCCTCATAACTTACTCTTTTGCTACCAAAACTGTGTGTATTATTCATCTTAAAGCTCATATTTGCTACTGTGAAGTAATACTGAGAGTCCAGTTTTCCAGAGATCAAACATAAACCTCTTCCAGCTGGTCACTGTTCTTTAAGGAGTAGGATGTAGTTATTGGGGGATTTCCTACCTTTCTCAGCATGTACCTTTGATTTCTCAGTATGTTCCATTTGTTTTTTGTTCTCAGTGATCCCAAGCCCTCTGGGTTCATCCAATTCTTATCAATAAGAATATTCATTTTGGGCCCTTTATATAAAATACAGCAGTTAAGGTTGTAAAGTATGGAAGCAATTTAAATATTTGTGTTGCTATGTTAAGCCCCATAAAGCACTTAATCTGTAAATCAGAAATCATTGACAGAACCAGCTATGGGCATTTATAGACTGGAAAGAGGCCATTGTAGACTAGAAACCAGAAAGCGACATTGAGAAACCTTTTTCTAAAGAAGAAAATCTGTGACCTCACAGAGGTCACTGATCACACTGGTGGATGCTCAGGTAGCAGTCTTTTTACATTTTACTTCTACTTGAAGCTTTATACAAATCAACTTGAGGTGTGTGTCTGTGTGTGTGTGTGTGTGTGTGTGTGTGTATAGAAATATCTTTGAAGTTCCTTTTGTAAGAGATAAAGCGGAGTGACCAGTGAATAGAGGAAGATAATAAAACCACAAAGTAACTATGTGAAACAGAACAAATTTGTGAAAACACAAAGGCCAGCTTTTTATACTAACACTTTTGAGCACTTATCTTTTACTTTTATTAATAAATGGCAATATGAATTCACATGTATAAATGCTGCCATCTGTTGACCAAATCTAGTAATTACATGTATCTCTGCTCGAGCCTCTTAACATTGTCATGGTGATAAACCACAAGCATTCAGTTCAACAGAATCACATTGGACATATATTTGAAAGTTTCAGTGGAAACCGGGCTTACATGGAGGCAAGATAAGAGCCCTCAGGAGAATGAAGGGCAGAGAACTTGGGCGCCTTTCTTCATTGACTTTCATGAAGAACAGGATGAATCTTCTGAGGTGAATTTCTCAGTGAAATGTTTTATTCTTTTGGGTTAAACGGCAGACTAGGAAACAGTTGCAGATTTCAGGTCCTCTTAACAGTGAGAAGCCACCCCCTCTTCCCTTGTCTTAGGACCTATTTTTTCCTACTATCTTTCTGCAGATTTGTAGAGCTATCTGGTGTAAAATTACCTATCAGAGATCCAGGGAGACCTGCTAGCCAGATGCAAGCACTTGAGATGCTAAGGAGCTGTGTCTTTTGTTGCGGGGTTGGTAAGAAAGCTGCTTCTCCCTGGCTGGGAGTAAGGACAACAAGAAGATAGGGCTTCCTGGGAAGGAAAATCTTGGAACAGAAGAACAAGAGGAAGAAGGTGTCGCCAAGGTACACTCCATCAGCTTCGCAGTTAACAAGGCTCGGGCACGAATGCAAATTTGTTAAAATTCCACTCTCTAGTTTTCATTTTCCATTCACTTCCTCTTTTCTGGGACAAAACCTACTGATATGTCCCTAGTGCCTTTATGTAAAGACAGAAAAGGACAGTGAGAATCCCCATGTTCTGTCTGTTCCTTAGTTGATAACAAAGAAAAGAAAGCTGAGCTGTATGACCCAAATGTGATTGGACATGCGTTCCCCCTTCCTCCAACACTAATAGACAACATTTGCTCTTTGTACTCTGATGTCAGTAATCCCTCACCGCACTTGAATGTAAAAATGGGCTTCCCATGATCACTTCCCTTTGCAGTTTTATTTCAATCAAGAAGTCACTCTCGCCCCCTTTTAGTAATAGTGACTGCATCCAATTTGAATTTCAATTTCTCTGTCCAGTTATGATCCCCTCTCCATTTTCTCCTCACCATATGTTCTTTTTTGAAATCAAAGTCTAGGTTCCTTCTCAGAGATATATTTTGTTCTTTTGTTAACTGACCTTGTTCATTTTCTAAGACATCTAGTTAAAGATAAACATCGATGCTCACACTTCCTTTCTCTGGTTGTGACAGTCCAGCCCCTCAGAATAAGAATATGTGACAGAAGATGGATTCACAAGCCCTTCCTCAATGCCTCCCCACCCCCCCCAACTCCTCACATACAAACCCAAAGCTAGGGAACCACCCCGCTAGAACTGAGAGAATTCTGAGTTATCAACCTCTTCCCCTGTGCACTTACAGCACCAGCAACAAACGATGACTTATTAATAGTGACAAATGAAAAAAAGAAAACTAAAGAAAAGGTGCTGGTCAGAAGAGTAAACAGCAAACCTGGCTGACCTTTCACTGAGATTCTGGGCATGAGTGATAATTGAAATCAATAAGCAGTGTCTGGAGGACTGTGTTTACTCTGGTCCCGCCCCTTATGGTGTTACTTATGTGGTTATTGAAGAGTATTTTCATTAATTCTCTTTTTGAAATATCAACATTTTCTATAGTAAAAAGTTGGCTTGAACAGCACAATTGAGATCTTTGGCCACTACTCTTTTCTGTTATTGTGGGTGTGGTGATGGGACCCAGGCCCCTCTTCAAGGGAAGGACTGTCTGGCACTTATCCATTTAGCTTGCGATTTTGTTATCAAGTAAAAGTTTATGTCTGATTTTCTCTTTGGGGGAAGGTATGCCCATAAGTAGTGAAGACTCTTCCTTCCCCTATCTTCCTCTTCCTTGTTCCCATCTTCTGCCTTTTACTTTCTCTTCTTATTTCCCTCACCCTCTTCTCCATTCCTCCCCCACTTCCTTCTTTTTATATTCAGACCAGGTATATATATTTAATTTTACCTAAAACAGATGCTTTCTTTATTCTCAATAATTTTGGAAAATAAACTCCCAAGTTACCATTTGTTTAAGAGAACAATTTAATATTGGTTTGGATCTGACATAAGCTAACATTGAAACTGACAGATCTAAGTTGCAATATAGGCTGCAAGTAGAGGTGATGCCTTTGTTAAAATATTTTTGTTTTGCTTTGTTTTTCTGGTTAAATAAAGGTTCTTTTTAGTTAGGATGACTAATTCTTTTTAAAGCTTCAATTTCATGTTTGTAACAAAAGTTCTGTTGGTGGCATATTTAATATTGATGCTGGCTGCTATTCCTCAAGTGACTGACTGACAATTTCCCTTTACGTTTCAGAATTTCATAAATGCATATAATGTTTTTGGATAGATCTATTCCCTACTTTCTCAATTCAAATTTTTTTTGGAACATGAATTTTATTTTTGCACCTGGGTCTGGGCCAGAGTAAATGCAGTCCTCACTGTTTTTTCTCTGAATGTCATATACTCCTTTTAAAGCCACCAAATCCACTTAGGGCTGTCAGAATGGGCATGAAGATAGGTCTGTTTATCAGAGCATGTGTAGCCTATCAGGGACTGCATCTTGAAGGGTTCTGACCCTTCCTCATCAGCAGCCATACGTTGCCAATAGTTACTCTGCTAGGGGTAGTACTTCAGGAACTCATCCTTCATCTGTGCTGGTACTTGGGCTGGCTTGATATTTTTCAGGCCTTGTGCATGCACTCATAGGTGCCTGGAAACTCATGTGTGCATTCAGTTTTATTTTTCAACATTTTATTTTAGAAAATGAAGCATAGTAAAATGATTTAAAACTGGCTTATTATAGGAGTAGACTTGTAGAAACGGGTGAGTTACAACATGTCAGGTTCAGAGGCTTTCCTGTGGAGAAAGACCTGGAAACATTCACAAAGAAAAGGTACCTAGTTAATAAGAAGGTGGAAGATTTAAATATATTACTTTTTCCAAACCATCCACTGTTTCCCCTTCTTCCCCTTCCCCTGCTCCTCCACCCCAGTCCACCCCACCAACTTCTCAAAAGGAAAAAGACCTCCCTTGAGTGGCCAATAGAGGGTTGCACACCAAGTTGAGGCAGGAACAAATCCCTCCTCCCTTTATCAAGGATAAAGAAAGCATTCCCTCATAGGGAGTGGGCTCTAAAAAGTCATTGAACATATTTCCATAGACACTTACAGCCAGCCTCCATTCTTAAAAACAAATTATCTAAAAACTTAGCAGCAGCAATGTTGCAGGCTTCATTCAAGAGAAATGGGGTGAAACTCAAGAAAGTAAACTGGCCATTGTCAGTAGAAAAACAAAACAAAAACACTTCAGTGCCAACACTTGCCTGAGGTTATAGTTATGGCTCAAATAAAATTGTGCATCCCCCGGGCACACACCAAGTTTTCTCCTCTGTAGCTCTAAAATGTATAATCCATGTGGTACCCTCCATCTCAACAAACGACCCACTTTAAGGTCCCTATAGACCTGGCTTTTCCGTTTATTGCCTTTCATAGTTTTGAATCTCCAACCCTCAGTTATTTTCCTATTGACTTTATTTATGAAAGTGAAATAGACAGAAACTGGAGCCAAAGACCAGCTACATTGTGGTGGTTTGTACAGAATTTCATCCCAGAGTCTCCCAGGAATAAGAGTGAATCCACCTAAGCAAAGACACAGGCTTCAGAAGTTACATGAAAAACCCTTAGAGCACAAACCTGCAGCAGTGTGGCGGACTCCAGCGAGGAAGATAAAGGTCTCAGAGCCCATCCTACTCTGAATTCTAACCCACACTTGATTCTTCCCTTCCTTAACTTGCCGCAAATTCCCCTCAGCAGGTAAAAATCCAGACCTCGCAAAGGCAGACTCGCTTGCAGTAACTTCTATAAACTCTCATGACTACAGTTCACATCATACTGTCAAACTCTTTGGAAAGGTTTTACCATGCACTTTGGCGGAAAGAGTACAATGTAAAAAGACCATCTTTGGCCACTGTATTTTAGCTGCTATCTCAACTGTATGTCAAAGGGGTTTGGCCAAAGTTGGTCAATGCCATTATTTCTTTTCTAAATCCTTTGAGTTCCTCTGAAATATTATATGCTAGATCCTGAAATTTTTGTTTTATTCCCACACCTCTAGAGAAAAGGGAGGAGTGGAATGCTTTTACTTATATTTGTCTAATGGGTAAACACTGTTTAGTGATGGGGCTACTAGCTTGTGCTTACTTGGCATGTTAGTACGATTATATGCCTCTGGTCTTAGAAAATATTGTAATGAGTACACATATCTGTTTTTTACCTCAATGCATCCTCATCTTATTAGTTTTATCTTCACTCTTAGAAGTATAAACATTTTATTTATTAAAGAACCAGAGCATTCTCTAGGATGAATGGAATATATGGATCTCATTCAGGATGCACAGCCTTGATGCAGCCCTACTATTTAGCAATCTATGTTCAAATGTTCTATACTCTCTCCAAACATAACTTATAATATGTAATTTATCTAATCCAAGATCCAATTAAGAATCATAGATTGCAGTTTTCACTTGTATTTAGGAATTCCAAAGAGACCTGAAGCAATCAATCTACTTTTTGTTTCATTATTGTTTATTGTCAAAAAACCCTTGTTAGATGCTTTACACAGCACATCTTCGTGCAGAATTTTGCAGTCTCTTTTTGGATTGTACTTCATGGCAGGAATCACACAGGTGATGCTTCAGAACGCATCAGGTAGAGAGGCCCCAGGGTCGCAGTTTCTTTTGTATTTGGTGACTACATTCTTCTTTTGGATTGAATCTTCCAGGTTTTCCTTTGTGAATGTAATTTTTTTTCCTGCCAAAGTTAGCAAGCAAACCTCAGAGGCAGATATTTAAGAAAAATAATATCTCCCTCCAAATCTTTTTTATGCTGTAGCTTTAAGGAAAACTAACAAGCCTTATTGGAAAGAATTATTCCTATGATGTTTATAGAACAACAGTATTTGATTCCTATCTCTCTTTATATATTTGTTGGCTGAAATACTTCTGTAATGAAGAGATTTAATTTCTGTTCTTCTTAATTGAAAATGATTATATTTGTAATCTCATGGACTGTGTAATAATTTTATACCTTCTATGATATTTTGTAGCTATCAAATAAAAGTTTATTTAAATTTGTATTTTTTTCTGGAAAAACTAATTAAAATAAGTTTGCTGTACACTTTTTCATTAAGCATAGTACAGAACATGTTGTGGAAGAACAATTCTGATCTTTTGAGATTTCAAACTTGTAATACTTGAGATATTGATGAGCCAAAACCAGATCCCCATGAGTAGGAAAGGAGTTAGCTCCTAATCATTTCAGCTTTCATTTTTTTTTTAATGTGTATGTAGAGATGGGTGACACAATGTATTGATAACTAATTTCTGGATGTTTCTTTTAAATCACTCAAAAATTTTATTTTTGTTTTATTTATACCTTTTATATATCAGACATATTAAAAACCAACTTTTATACTTCTTTAGTCATGAAAAAATGTGAATTTCATAATTTCTATTATTTTATTATATGTTCTATGACTGTAGCTAACAAGATGCAGAGCTTGTTTACAAACAGACTTCTGATTTTCATTTACATACGTTGATTGAAGAAAATGACCATACTTAGCTCTTAAATGTGAAAAGCAGCTATCCTTTGTACTCTACACAGGAGCAATTTAGATAGAAAAATATTGTGTGTCTATGACTTCACTATCAACAAACATTAGTTAAATGCACCATGGGCATGTCCTTCTGGTTTGTGCATTTATAAAGCCCACATCTAGCCACTGTGCTTAGTTTTCTGAATGCAAAAGGCACTTGAGAGACTGTTGATCAGATCCTCATTCATCACTCTATGGTGGCATGCTATTGGCTTAGCCTGCGGGAGGGTTCTGTTTGTCACACAACTACATCCTGGCCAGGAAGGACACAGCTGCCCTTATTTCATGCACAGTTACCAAAAATGTCCCTGTCATTGGTCAACAGAGGGGGCAGGATTCCACTAATGCTTAACTTGCAGTCCCATGAGATTGCCAAATGATGTGTTCATACAGCTTATGACACTGTGGGTCAAGGTTACCTAAAAAGGGTTTCTTCAAATATTCACCCTAAAATCTTATGTTCCTTTCTGTTTTCTCAATTCTGAACTTTTAGTTCTGTGCAATAGAACATCTGGGTAACAGTGGCTTGCTTTCCAACTCCCTAGAACAACATTTTTCTATGCCATTATTGTAGTACATTTGGACACTATTCTAATGGAGATTATAAATTGTGTAGTTACTGTTTCTTTTGCAACACAAAACCAAACAAACCTGAAGATGACAAAACAAAGCACAAAGACAACCTAAAAATGTCAAAATAAAAATTAGATAATTACAAGGACAGACCATGGAAGATTGTACACTACAACCGGAGTTTCATCATGATTTTGCATAGCACTATGGAACTAATTGTTTCTCAAAAAATCAAACAAAGTCTAGGTATCTTCGAAATCTCAGAATTTGACCACATTTACATAGGGCTTTGCAAGGTAATTCTTTAAGTGTATTGTAATAAGATCTTTGTGAATTTAAGACAGTCTTAAATCCAAACACTGGAGTTTTTGTGAGGGGCAGAAAAGGAGGCAATATGAACACCAGGGCAAAGAGGAAAGAAGGCAATAACAGACATGGAGATTAAAGTTGTCTGGTTTAAGAATGCCAGAGGTGTCTGAAACTGATAGAATTAGGCTAGAAAATATCTTCTTTAGGCACATGGTAAGGTAAGAAAACTGAAAATAGAAGATAGGAACTGGAAAGATAGCTCAGTGGTTAGAGGTATTACATGTCTTATCAGGTGATCAGAGTTAGGTTCCCAACTCCCAAGTCAGCCAGTTCACATTGCCTGTATTTCCTGATTCATGGGTCTGTTGTAGAAATCTGTGCATATAACATACAGGGATAAAGACAATGAAACCTCAAAGCCCATCCCATGTACCACAACTTCTTTAACACAGCCACACCTCCTCATCCTGCTCACACATTTCCAGCAATTGGGAATCAGTCATTCGAATACATTAGTCTATGGAGGTCATTCTCATTCAAACAGCCACATTCTACTTCCTAGACTTCTAACCATGTCATAATACAAAATACATTTACTCTAATTTCAAAATTTCCCATATTTCAGAGCTTTAACACAGTTTAAATGTCCAAAGTCTCTTCTGAAACTTCAGGGAATCTCTTAATTGTAAACCCTTATAAGATCAAAACGCAGATTCCATATTTCCAACATAAAACAGGTATTCCCATTTCAAAAGAGAAGAATGGAGAATTATGAGGGAATACTGGACCAGAGCAAGATCAAAATAGAGAAGGTAAAATCTGCATACTCTAGTCTCATGACTAATATCAAAGGGGTGAAATGGCTGTGCCCTTCCAGCTTTGCTGAGTGCAGCACACTTCTCTCTCATAGGCCAGTTCCATTCTCTGTATAGTAAGTCTGCAGCTTTTCCTGACAGACTTAATATAGCTACAGCACCTCCAACTTCCTGGGGTTTTCAACAAAACTTTCCTTTCCTTTCATAGTAACACCCTCCCAGGGCCTTCCTGTCACATGCCTGGCTTCAGTGGTGCTCGTTAGTCACAGGGGAAGAGTCCACAACCCCTTCACTTATACATCTTCTTGATTCTAAAGCCATAAGTATATGACTGATGCTACACCTGACTGCAATATTTACTTGGCCATCCTGGGATTGAGCTCAACCCCTTTGTTTAATTACATTTGCATAATCTTTTTATTCTTGTTGTTTTTTTAGGAGCATAGAATTCCCCAGGCGTTTACTTCTTACACGTCAGAGGCTTGACCAGTGTAGTCTTGCCCTGACAGCATCTGGCTTCTTCTTAATTTGTTCAGCACAAGCCCTAGCTCCAGAATTAAATTTGTTTATAATCATTTTTTCCTCTAGTTGTGCATTTCTACCCCCATCCTAGCTTATTCTTTTTCATTGTAGGCTTACATAAGAGTGATTACTAATAACCATGGGACAAAGTTATGTTAGGCAATCTTTAAAATCTCTTTTGGTAATGAAATTAGTCCAAAACTTTTAAGCTAGGCTTCAGGCAGATTTTTAGAATAAGAGCAGAAAAGCAGTCACATTTTTGCCAAAATATTATAAAAAATTATCTTCAGCTTAGCTGCTAATTTGCTCCTTTCCAAAACCCGTTGAGCTGGATTTTTGTAGTTAACATTATTCTCAACATTACTGTCTACCTGCCTCCTACCAGGGTAGACCACTTAACACCTTCAACTTCTTTCCTAGTCCAAAGTACCAAGGTTTTCCATATTTCTCCAAAAAACAACAAACATAATAAACATAATAATGTTTATAACACAAACAGCCCAACTCTCTCCTAGATACTCTTCAATTGCTGTGACAAAACAATGCAACAAGGGAACTTATAAAAATAAATATTTACTTGGGGGCTCATAGTTGCAGAGGCTAGAGTCCATAACAATCATGGCAGAGGGCTTGGCAGCAGGGATGGTGCTGGGGCATTAGCTGAGAGCTTACATCTTTATTCATAAGCAGAAGGAAGAGAGCACTAGCCAGAAACTATGTGGACTGTAAAACCTCAAAGTTCCACCCCATCCAACAAGGTCACACCTTCTAATCCTTCCCAAAATCTTCCACCACTGGAGACCAATAATTCAAATCTATGAGTCTGTGGAGGTAGTTATCATTCAAGATACTGCAAGAAGTTTGACAGAGTACATATGCACTGCTTTCTGGAAGGATGTCCCTGCTAAGTAAGCAATAAAATGGTCCTAGTATGAAACATGTGATCAGTAAAAGGGTTTGCAAGCTAGAGAGATAATAACATACTTATTTCTGATTTATCTACTCTTTCAGAACTTATCTGATTAGAGGAAGTGAGGCAAAAGTTGGCTAGATTGTTAGAGCAGAGTGGAATTTTGGCTTGTTTTAGTTTTGTTTATTTTTTTAAGGTAGGGTCTTACGATGTTGTCATATCTTGCCTGGTCTTGTGGGACTCCTCCTGATCTGGTTTTCCCGGTTCTTAAATTACAAATACATACCACCATACTAGGGGTAAGACACAATTTTTAAGTATCCTGAATAGTTCCTGGTATAATGTTCAAAGGAGAGAGGTGAGAAGATAGTCAGTATGCACACCAAAGAGCAGGATACTAAAATACATGTAACATAGGGTAGCTACAATTAAACATCATCACCAAAAGTAACGTTGAGAGGAGTTTGTTTGCTCTTCTCCAGCAGGCAACAATTGCTTGTACCTCTCAGTCTAAACTCCTTAGTCTAAACTTTTTAACCATTTTTGGTTTAGTTTTGAACAATTCATTCATGGAAGACAAAAGAATGCCCAAACAGTTTCAGAACACTATATAAATCTGTTTATATAATATTTGAAGGTTATTTTTATTGAATATGCTATAATCATTCTGCTAAGTTTTATAATGGGACCAGGAGGACAGTGACCTCATTAAAAACAAGTAAATGCATACAGGTAGTTCATTAAAAATTCAGTTATTCTTTCTTTGTGTACACATTTTGCGTTCTAGAGAGAGGTGGGTCATTATAAATTCTGTGACACACAGGGCTTATGAAAATAAATATATAAAGCTTACATATATTAGACTGACTACATAGATGGACAGGTTCAAATTTAAGTGCCGCTCATTGAAAAGTTCCAAGAAGAAATATACAAACCAGAGGGGTAAAAGTCATGATAGGGGATCCCACAAAGACAGCTGACCTGAGCTCATGCGCGCTCACTGACTCTGGTCCAACTGCTAGGGATCCTGAATGGGACCAACCTTGGCCCTCTGCATGTGTGTGACAATTGTGTAGCTTGGTTTGTTTGTGGGGTTTTTAGCAGTGAGGTCAGGACCTGTCCCTAGTACTTGAGTTGGCTTTTGGGAACCCAATCCCCATGCTGGGTTGCCTTGACCAACCTTGATGCAAGAGCAGAAGCTTGGCCCTACCTCAACTTGATGTCCCATGCATTTTTTGTCACTCATGGGAAGCCTGCCCCTTTCTGAATGGAGATAGAGAAGGAGGTAAGGGGGAGTAGAAGAGAGGTGAGAAGAGAGGAGAGAGAGAAAAGTGAGCTCAGTATGTAAAATAAATAAATTTTTAAACAAAAATGATATTGTAATTATCAATATGCATTATGCAAAGCCTATAGAACTGTACAAAACAAGAAAAAGAACCCTAATGTGAAACTTAGTTAATATATCAATGTAGATTCATTCATTATAAAGTAACTCAACATACTAAGAATATGGAAAAATATATACTGGTTTATATGTTAGGAGAATATGAGAATGTTCTGGATTTTCTGCTCTATTTTTTTCTCACAAACTTAAAATGGCTCCACAAATACATAAATAAATAAATAAATAAATAAATAAATAAATAAATAAAAATCTATTAAGAAAAATAAAAGACTGTTGTTTTGTCTTATTGACTGTGTCCTTGCCTTACAGAAGCTTCTCAGTTTCAGGAGGTCTCATTTATTAATTGTTGCTCTCAGTGTCTGTGCTACTTACTGGTGTTATATTTAGGAAGTGGTCACCTGTGCCAAGAGTTCAATGCTATTTCACAATTTCTTTTCTATTAGGTTCAGTGTAATGGGTTTAAGTTGAGGTCTTTGATCTACTTGGACTTGAATTTTGTGTAGTGGATATGGATCTACTTGCATTTTTCTACATGCCAACATCCAGTTATGACAGCAACATTTGTTGAAGATGCCTTCTTTTTTCATTGTGTATTTTGGCTTCTTTGTCAAAAATCAGGTGTTCATAGGTGTGCATTAATGTCAGGGTCTTCAGTTCAATTCCACTGATCTATATGTCTGTCTTTCTGCCAATACCAAGATGTTTTTATTATTGCAGCTTTATAATAGAGGTTGAAGTCAGGGATGATGGTGCCTCTGGAAGTTCTTTTATTGAACAGGATCATTTTGGCAATAATGAGTTTTGTTTTTCCACATGAAGACAAAATGACAACCTACAGAATGGGAAAAGATGTCTAAAATATACAAAGAGCTCAAGAAACTAGAGATTAAAAACCCAAATAATACAATTAAAAATGGGTACAGAGAAAAAAGAAAATTCTCAACAAAAGCATCTCAAATGATCAAAAGACACTTAAAAATCACTCAATATCCATCCTTAGTTCTCAAGAAAATGCAAATCAAAACAAGTCTAAGATACCATTTTATACCTGTCAGAATGGCTAAGATCAAAACCACCAATGACAGCCTATGCTGAAGGGGATGTGGAGTAAGGGGAGCACTCTTCTATTGCTAAATGGAATGTAAACTTGTACAGCTACTTTGGAAATCAGTATGGTGGTTTTTTAGAAAACTGGGAATCAATCTACTTAATGATCCAGCAATACCACTCTTGGGCATATACCTAAAGGAAGCACATTCTTACTACAAGGACATTTGTTCAACTATGTTTGTAGCAGTATTACTCATAAATAGCCAGAACTTGGAAACAACTTAAATGCCCCTCAACTAAGTAATGGATTTTAAAAATGTGGTACATTTACACAATGGAGTACTACTCAGAAAAAAAATTCTAAAATATGTAGGCATATTGATGGAACTAGAAAAAAAATCTGAGTGAGATAACACCGATCCAGAAAGACAAATATGGTATGTACTCCCTCATAAGTGGATTTTAGATATAAAGCAAAGGATAACCAGGTTACTATCCATAACCTTTGAACAGCTAGGTAACAAGAAGGACTCTAAGAGAGACATTCATGGATCTTCCTGGGAAGGAGAAATAGATATGATCTCCTGGATAAACTGGGACTATAGGGGAGAAGTGGGAAGGGGAGGTGAGAAAAGAACATGAGGGGATAGGTTGGCTGAGGTGGGGAGTGACAGAATGCGAACAATGAAATAGATATCTTGATTGAGAGAGTGACTGTGGGGTTATTATATAGGAACTTGGTGCTAGGAAATACCCAAGAACCCATAATGATGATCCCAACTAAGATTCCAAGCAATAGTGGCGAGGGTGCCTAAAGTGGCCTTCCCCTAAAATCAAATGGATGACCACCCTAATTGTCATTATAAAACAATCATCTTGCAACTGGTGGAAACAGATGCTGAGATCCTCAGTTAAGCACTGCATCAAGCTCCCAGTCCAATTGAAGGGAAGAAGGAGAGAGTATATGAGCAAAGAGGTCAAGATCATGATGAGGACACCAACAGAGAGCTGAACTGAGCTATTGGGAGCTCATTGACCACAGACTGACAGCTGGGGAACCTACATGGGACCAAACTAGGACCTGTGAATTATGGATGACAGCTGTGTGGCTTGGGCAGTTTCTGGGGCCTCTGGCAGCAGAACCAGGATTTATTCCTAGGGCATGAATTGGCTTTATGGAGCTCATTATCTATAGAAGGGTGCCTTGCCCAGACTTTATACTGAGAAGGGGAGTGTGGTTTCTGGCTCAACTGAATATGCCAGACTATATTGAGTCACCCCGGGAGTCCTTAATTTCTTTGTGGAGTGGATGGAGTGATGGGTGGTTGAAGCTGGGGATGACTGTGAAGAGGAGGGGGGGAACAGTCATGTATGTTAAAGAAAATTTACATTTTCAAGAACTGACATGGTAAAAATAAATGGGAAAGGTAAAGAAACATCATGACTCTTAGAGTGGTTTGAAGTATTTAAATCCTTGGTCCCAGTTAGTAACACTGTTTGGAGGGGTTATAGAACTTTTAGTCATAGAACTTCCTCGCTGGGGGAAGCAAGTCACTGGAGGCAGGTTTTAAACCAGAGTGACTTCTCTCAGTTTCAATGTGTATGCCAAGGCAGCCTCTTCGCTACTCTCTGTCTGTATGTGTGTGGAGATGTCATAGCTGAGCTTCCTGCTTCTTTTCCCATGTGTTCTCCACCATCATGGGCATCTTGGGAACTGTAAACCAAATTAAACTTTCTTCCTTAAGTTGTCTTTGGTCATAGTACAGTAGTGGGCTGCTAAACTATAGTTATGCTTGCTCATAAAAGTATTTCAAAGAACACTTTAAGTGCTAAAACTATCTTGAGTAAAACTGGTCTCTGGACTAGTCCTAAATTCCTATACAATGTGACCCTGAGCTAAAGATCAACTGCCTGACCATTTGCTGTTATCTTTCTGCTTTTTTAAGCAATACTAGCTTCCTGCAGATGTTCAGAGAGGCCTTTCTGTATATGTCACAATTGCATTTTGTTTTGCCCTTAAAAATTAAACCAAATGAATATCTAGAATATTTTCTGCTAATCTGCGTGGGGACATCCTGTCAGCAGTTAATCAAGAATTCATTTGACTTATTCAAGCAAATTGGGAGTTTTCTCCTTCAAGTGCCACAGAACAGTACTCTATTACATTACCACCAACAAAATAAGTGATACAACTACAAAATAATTATTGATTGATGATACAATAGTGTAATTTTGCTCAAGAGACTAGAGGGAAAGTAGGTTAAGAACTTTCACTGGAGTCTCTGGTGTTAGAAGAAAAGGGAACTTGAGTTTATTGTGTGTAGTCTCTTTCTCTGCCCTAAGAAACAAGCCCCGTTTCTTAAGATGCTGTGGAGAATTTCAAAATGAGAATAGCATCTCAAAAGTTCCCTTAAATTTTAAGCTTTGATCAAAATACATCTGTTATAATGTGTTTTTTTCACTGTCATTTGTCCACAGTGATGTGAAAGGCCTGTCATCTCCGTGGCTATCTGCTCATGAATTTCACTCTGCAGATGTTTGCTTCTGTACTGCAGCAATGCTGTTTTCCCATCTCAGAGTGAAATCTGGTCTTTGCACTGTATTCAGTGAACACTCAGAAGTGCTACTGACTGTTGACTTTGTTTGGTTGTTATTTGTATTAATTATCTGACTTCTTGTTAAATGTACACACAGATGGCCATCTGAATTCTTTTCTGGGATCCACATGGTAGAAAGAAGATACTAACTTCTGTAAAATGTTCTTTGACCTACACATGCATGCAAACATGAATAAATAAGTAAACAAAGAATATTTTAAAACACAAAGGAAGAGGAAAATACAATGCATTTAACAATGTTTTCAGAAAGAAAAAATACTACTTTTAAAAACCCAGTGGTTTGATTTTCAGAAGAGAGGTTACATCAAGTCAAAAGACAAAGACGTTACATTAGGGAAACAAATAGTTCTTTGAATGTCTATAACAAAAAATACATAACAAGATATCTATAAACCACTGTAGAAATTCTAGATCCCAGAGCACTTGCTCCCAGAAATAACCAACCATTAAATTAATTAACATCCTTTCCAAATTTAGTGAAACAAATGTTTTAATATAATTTTAAATAAAATTTCAATGAAAGTTTTGTATATTTTATTTGATAATTTTGATGCAGCTCAAGAGTTATAAGCAAGATATGTTGTTTAATCAAATTCACCTGCTTTAGACAACCTTCCTAAATACACAGTTTCCTCTGCAGGCTTGCTCACGTGATAGCTAGAGAAGAAAGTACTGGGATGGTGGTCACTCTGTCAAACGTAGGGGACAAAGCCAGAGCTAGACTATGATATTTGGCAACTGGAGTTAGTTAACTATTTTTATCTTTTGGATTTTTTTTTGTTGCTGAATTAAAAATACAGTAACATAAGCTATTAAGTGAAAGTGGGTTCATTTTTGTGCCTGGTGGTAGAGAAGGTACCTCAAAGCAGCAGGTCACACTGTGCTGTTAGTCATAAGAGAGCCATGAATACCTGCATGCTTGTGTTCAGCTCACTTTCTTCATTTTTATTCTGTCCAGGATAGGGAAATGGTGCCACTCATACTGGGAATGTCATTTCACCTCAGTGAATACAATCAAGATAATACTCCATAGAAATGCCCAGGGACCAGCCTCTGGGTGACAATAACATCTATCAATTTGATAATTAACATTAGCTATCCTTTTATCTTGCTAGGTATCTCAGAAATTGTGTTTTATAATTTTGTTTTAGGGGTAGGAGAAAAGAAAATTTTATATATTCTGAGTTACTTTTAAAACAGATTCATACTATAATGGAAAATCTAAAGTAAAATAAATATTTTGAACGTATTTATGCACTTCATCTTTTTAGAAATAAATTTATTTACTTATTTTACATTTCAGACACAGTTTTCCCTTCCTTCTGTCATCTCAGTCCTTCCACCCCACCCCTCTCTGTCACCATCCCCACTCTACTCTTTCTCTGTTTCTGCTTAGGCTGGGCAAGGTGACCAAGTAGGAGGAGTAGGGTCACAAGAGCTAGCGAAAGAATCAGACAAATCTTGTTCCCAGTGTTAGGGGTACTGCAAAAGGACCAAGCTACATAACTGTGATATATATGCAGAACACCTAGGTCAGTCCCGTTCGGGCTTCCTGGTTGGTGCTTTAGTCTCTGTGAGCCCCAGTGAGCCCAGATAGTTGATTCTGTGAGTTTTCTTGTGGTATCCTTGACCCCTCTGACTTGTACATTCCTTTCTTTTCCTCTGCTTCAGGATTTGCCAAACGCCTCCTAATGTTTAGCTGTTAGTCAGCATCTGTTTCTATCAGTTGCTGGATGAAGCCTCTCTGATGACAATTGAGCTAAGTACTAATCTGGTTATAAGAGACGGCCAGTTCAGGCTACATATTTGCTATTGCTAGGACTATTAGATGTGGTCATCATTGTAGATTCCCTTGCTTCAGGTTTTGACCTAATTTCAAAATTCACCACTCCATTCCAGTAGTCTTTAGAATTCTCCAACTCTCCCTCAAAACTTGATTGTTCCTGTTCCCATCCAAACACACCCTCAGTCCATTCACTGAAATCTCTTCCATTTCCCCTTTCCAGGGACATCTGGCATCCCTTTATGAACACTCCTTTTTACCTAATATCTCTGGAACTGTGGATTTTTAGCATAGTTATTCTTTATTTTACAGCTAATATTTATGTATGAGTGAGTACTTACTACGTTTGTTTTTCTTGGTCTAGGTTACCTCACTAAGGATGATATTTTTTTTCTAGTTTCATCCATTTACCTTCAAATGGCCCAGTGTTCTTGTTTTTAACAACTGAGTAATGCACCATTGTGTAAATATACCACATTATATTTATCCATTTCTCAGTTGAAGGACATCTAGGTTGTTTTCAGGTTCTGACTATTACAAATAAAGCTTCTATTAACAGAGTTGAGCAAGTGTCCTTTTGGTATGATTGAGCACTCTTTGGGCATATGCCCAAGAGTGGTTTCACTGGATTTTGTGGTAAATTGATTTCCTGTTTTTCTGAAAAACTGCTACAACGACTTCCAAAGTGGCTGTACAAGTTTACACTCTCACCAGCAATGGAGGAGTGTTCCCCTTGCTCCACATCCTTTGCAGCATGAGCTCATTGTGTTCTGGATCTTAGTCATTCTGATGGGTATAAGATAGAATCTCAGAGTGGTTTGTATTTAGCTGAGAGCTAAGAATGTTAAACATCTCCTTAAGTGTTTCTGAGCCATTTGTGAACTTTCTTTTCCAAATTCTCTCTTTTTTTATTGCATTATTTGATTTGTTAATATCAAGTTTCTGGAGTTATTTATATATTTTGGAAATCAGCCCTCTGTCAGATGTGGTGTTGGTAAAAATCTTTTCCCATTCTCTAACTGCTGTTTTGTCTTATTATGGTGTCCTTTTTCCTACAGAAACTTCTTAGTTTTTTAAGATTCCATTTATTAATTGTCGATCTTAATGCCTGTGCTATTGGTGTTCTGTTCAGGAAGTTGTCTTTTGAGTCAATGCATTTAAGAATATTTTCCACTTTCTCTTCTATCAGAATCAATGTATCTAAATTTGTTTGATCCTTTTGCACTTGAGTTTTGTGTAGGATGATCAACCAGATCTATTTGCATTCTTATGTATACTGACATCCAGGTAGACAAACCCCATTTGTTGAAAATGCTTTTTTCCATCTTTGTATAATTTTGGCATCTTAGTAAAAAACCAAGCATCTGTAGGTGTGTAGATTTATGTTTGGTTCCTGACTTGATTCCATCTATCCACCTATATGTTTTTTATGCCAGCACCATATGGTTTTCACTATCATAACTCTCTAGCAGAACTTGAAATCAGAGATGATGATACCTCTGGAAGTTCTTCTATTGTACAGGATTGTATTAGCTATCCTGTATTATTTGGTTTTCTATTTGAAGTTTAGTACTGTTCTTTTGAAGACACGCTAGTCAAGAACATTTATTTCTTGGCATTATTCTAGCATATTATTTTTAAATAATTTCCACTATTAGCTTAGTGATAAAATTTTCTAAAACATAGTCTATATTTAAAATATCTAGGATGTATAAAATAGATAAAACATGTAGATAATTCTAATTATTTAATTTATTAATGTATGAGAGACACAATCCTTGTGTGTCCTCATGATATTTCTCCCCATTGGGCTGTTCTCAGTCCCAGATGTTGAAGGAAATATGAAAGTGTTGAGACTAAGGCTGGCACAAATGTATTACTTCCTGCAGACAGTAGTGGACCACCATCTGTGTCAGATTTATATTTCATACAGTTAAACAAAATTGAAAATCAAAATCAAATGAACAAATAATCATAAAATAAATTTAATTATTGAATGGAATAATTCAAGGCCTTTTTAGTTGTTCAACAATGTAAAAAGTGAAGAGCATAAACTTAGCTCAGAAAATGCCATTTTGTATTCTAGTAGCCATAGAGATAAAATAAGAGTTCAGTTTCACATTCTTGGCAGGGGCCCATTTTTTGCAAAGAGGAGAATTGGTAAAGGTTTAATCTAATCATTGAGAATTATGTGGCAATCTGCCTGGGAAAAGGAACATAGATGTCACATGGGGAAATGCTTGGTTTACATACTGGCTCTGTTAATGAACAGCTAATTCAGTCTAGGCAAAGTTAGCTCTCAGAAGCCGAATCACAGGAACAGCTAGTTGAGAAGACCTAATACCCTATTGCTAAACTCAGGAGGCTGATGCAGGGAGGGTTGATGAGTCTGAAATTTTCAGGACTGTCTGGATAGAAAGTCCATTTAAAAACCAAAAACAAAACCTAGCTGCCAGATAACTTATTAGCCAGATATGCTAATTAAATTGATGAGAAATAAAATGACTCTAGCAGAGTACCTGGCATAGAAAAAGTATTTTAAATATAGATTCATTTTGTTTTTACAGTTTAGTAAGTGGTGATTTCAAGTTGGCAAAATCTGTAAAGAGAAAAACAATCACTCATTCTTGGAGGAAACTTAGAAAACTTAGTAAGTGCATTCATTTATGCAGATAACTATGCAAAGATATGGTAATGATAAATTAATCATTAGAATTTTAAAAAAGTTATAATTTGATTATGAAATGTCTTCCATAGGTTCATGTGCTGACCCATAATTACCCAGCTCCTGGTAGTATTTTAGAAGGGGTGCAAACCATGAGTGATGGGTTCACTGGAAGAAGGAGATCACTGAAGTCTGGACTCAAAGTTTTGTCTTTTTTTCTGGTTCCTAATTCTGTTCTTGATCTGCTTTCTTTGTACCAAGACATGAACAATATCTTGCATTACACACACACACATACATACACACATACACACACACACACACACACATACACACACTCACTGCATATTCCTGTGATCATGGTGTTCTACCTGGGCCCAGATTTAATGCTGCAAAGGACTATGGAGTGAAACTGCTAAAACTGAGTGCTAAAATGAACTCTTCCTCTTTCTAAATTGGTTTCTTGGGTATTTTGGTCAGAGTGACAATCAAGAAAGAAAACAATAACAAAAACCATAGCATCAACCAACTAAACCCAAATAACCATGTCCCAGCTTTCCTGGAAAATCAAGTTGTAGACTTACTAACATCCCTGTAGCCAGAGATCAGATGTAAATAAAGCTTCATAGCTGTTATCACTCACTGACTTTCCTTAGATTCCATGTCTCTGTCTTCCAGCCTCCACATAGTAGAGAGTTTGCTTTTTGTTTTATTCTTTCTTCAGTCACACCTGAAGGCATCTGTGATTTTAATGAACAAAGGCCAAAAGGAAGGTTGGATCTTGTTGACAAATGTTAACTGTGTCTTTATATATCTGATCTATGCTGAAGTCAGAAGATATAAAAAGAAGTGATACAGTGCCTTCCTAGTAGAAATCAATCCTCCTGAACAAGCCAGACACAGAACTTGATGGTGACAATGAAATTGGATAAGTATTAAGAATTTGAATAGAAAACAAGTTGGCAAAATCACCAAAGAGGAAGAAATCACTGTTTATTGGAGACAACTTGAAAATATCTTATTGGAAAACAGAAGCATGTTTTAAAGATGGAGTCCTTGAGCACAAATGACAGGATAAATATTAGCATTGAGGCAAAAAGCCTAAAGTTTACCCCCATAATATCTAAAAATCACAATCTCAAAAGTGGGTGTCTTTCTGTTTTCTGGTAGCAAGTGTGGGTACTTTATGGATATTAAGTTCATAAAAGCAGCAATAGAACAGCTTCATCTTCCTGAGGTCCACACTATCCTACTGAAGCATTTTGCAAGTTTGCCTGAGACACAACCCCTTATCATGTGTCTGATATATAGGGCTTCATCATACGTTAGTAGCAAAATCAAGTAACTTCCAATATTTCTGACAGTCACTAAGACACATTGAACACCAATTTCATTTACTTCAAACTGTGTATTGCAATAAATGGTCCCAAAAGTTTTCCATTTTGCTGTTTGTAATATACCTAATGATAATTGTGCTTCCTAATGTTTCCAACTTTATAAAAAAATTTTATAAAAGCTTTTTACACAATTTGTATTTGTTGATAATTTTAATATTTTATCAATTACACAGAATATATTATTTGTAAAATTCCACATAATAAAAAATTAATTTTGAGTTGTTTTATTATTTGCTAATTTTTTTTTTAGTTTATTCATTTGTGATGTACAGAAATGGAGCACTGTGGTAGCTGGGTTGGGCATGAAGATTGAATACCCATAGATGCTTGAGTCAATCATCCAAAGAGAATGCCACCTTATTGAATCTCCTTCTCAGGCTTATATACTGGGCTACCTGGTGTAGAGCACAGTGGGAGTTCCCCAGGTGGCTGACAAATTATTGACTTCAGGTAAAAAGCCCAGTTTCCTGTATCAACCCCCACAGGCAGGAAGGCCAAAACATACCGCACAGTGGGAGACACAGGATATTCAGCCAGCATTCCACAGGCTATATCATTCAAGGCTCAGAGTACAAGTGAAGGTCAAAGCAGGGGCCAACATGGTATATTCTAGGTAAACAGTCTACCAATAAGCTATATCTCCAGATTTTTGTTGAAAAAACTCTTAATGGCCAATGTATCATGTTAATCTTGAAAAAAACTTATATTTTAAATGTTGACACTAAATGAAATGACATTGTTACAAAGATAGCGTTCATAATAAATTTGTATTTAAAATAGCTGTAATTTGTATTTTAAATCTCAGTGTAATTGTGTTTATAATGTGTTTTGATAAACAGAGAAATATGATAATTGTATATCTGTAAGCCTTTCTGCACAAGCACCATGTTTTACAGCCAGACTGAGAACAAATCCTGGGGTTCTGTTTCTTTGGTGGCTGCTATGCTGTCCTAGGTCTGTTTCCTTTTTTATGGAATTGCTAAAATAAACTATAACAGCACTCATCTTCCCAGCATCCCTTGTTTTTTCCTTTGGAAAGTAATAAAGAAAAAATCCTACAATTACTCATAAAGTAACACAATTTTCTTCCTTTGAAATCAATAGTTCTTTCCTGCTTTTTCTCCAGTTCACCATAATTATCACCAAGCAAGTCTGTTCTTGGGCATAATTAAAGAGATGTTGGAAAGATCCAACTTGTCTGATTAAGTTGAAACCTACTTAAAGGATTCCTATCTTTCTGGAGTCCCATCTATTGAAAAGAAAGAAAACACCACCAACAGACACCTCAATATGGTGATTTAACTTATCAACTGTATTGAACAGCTTAATAGGAAATAGTTATTTGGTTCCTAAATGTGTTAGGCCTTGTGATATAAGTAGACACAAGTTTGCCTTCCCCCAAATCATAACCTCAGTTGACCTGGGGAGTTATTTTGCTGGTGTTTCTAGGTAGACATGATGAAGGGTCATGGAGGTTGGGACACTAAGCAAACAAGAGTCAGTAAGAATAAGTACTAGGGGAGCTGGAGAAATGACTTAGTGATTAAGAATATGTCTTAGTTCTGGTTTACTGTTACTGTGAAGAGACACCATGACCATGGTAATTTTTATAAAGAAAACATTTAATTCAGAGGGCTTGCTTACAGTTCAGGGGTTCAGTAAATTATGGCTAGAAGCATGGTCACATGCAGGCAGGCATGGTGGCAGAGAAATAGCTGAGTGTCCTACATCTTGCAGGCAACAGGAAGTCAACTAACAGTCACACTGAATGAAACTTGAAAAGAAGACCTCAAAGCCTATCCCCACAGTGACAAAAGGTGTGACTCAGATTAGTGATGGGCCTTCCAGCCTCAAGGTCTGGATTAAGTGCTTGTATCCTCCAGCCTCCTCCAGCAAGACCACATTTCCTCCAACAAGACCACACCTCCTAATAGTGTCATTCCCTATGAGCTTATGGGGGACAAATACATTCAAACCACGCTACAGAGTACTCGGTATTCTTCAAAAGGATCTGGGTTTGATACTCAGCATTAACATGGTTGCTCAAGAGTGGGTTTCAGGGAATCAGATGCCATCTTCTAGTCTTATTGGGCATGAAGCATATGTGCACTGCACATACATACATGCATGCAAAAGTTTATATATATAACAAAAAAAAAGCACTTAGACATGAATGGGGATATCCTTGTAATTCCAGTGCTATGGAGATAGAAACAATAGTGTCTTCAGTCTAAGACATCTTAGACTGGCCAGACTCTTCCTCAGTCAGTGAAAGAATCAAATTAATCAACTGGTAATCAATCATCAGATCATAACAAGAATCTGGCAGTCAAGGATTCCTATGGAATATTTGCATAGAAACTTCAACTCCTTTCTTAGCTTCTCTACATTAAGAACACAAGAGTATTTATGCGTGATGACACTCCTACTAGCATGGTACTTCAATGTCTGCAGCAATATTCAATTGTTCAACTAAAGTAGACAATGGCTTGAGAGATTAAAGCAGTAAATATAGACATATAGAAGAGTAGATGGGGTGCTTGTTAAAGGAATGCCATGGGGGCTGGAAAGGGTGGGTTGTGTCATTTCTGTTTAGTGTCTAAATCCAGCCAACACAATTTCCTGCAAATATTATTCCTGGTTCTTTTCTCACAGGATGGTGTCTGTTCCCTTGAAATCTCAAAAGAAGATATAGAGATAAATTATTTGCTCTAAGGATTATCTACATTTCTTCTGGAAAAAGTTTATATAAACTCAGAAACTAAAGCAGCATGCACAGGGCCTGCCCAGGTCTGCACTAGGCCCTCTGTGTATATATTATGGATGTTTTTATGGGAATCCTGAGTGTGGGAACAAGTAGACTTCTGTTTTTCATGCCTTCTTTAGGCCTCTGTTTGTTCTGTTTATTTTGTCAAATTCCAATGTGTTAGTTTTTATTTTATCTTATCATATTATTTCATTTTATTGTTATACTTTAGAAGACTGTTTTCTATTGAGAGACATATGAGAGTAGATCTGGATGGGAGAGGTGGTGGGAGGTAACTTGGAGGAGTAGAGGAAGGGAAACCATAATATGAATATATTATTTGAGGGGGAAAGTTTATCTCCAATAAAAAGAAAAAAATCTTTATATTCCACATTCTTAACATTCTGTTACTACATACCAAGATGGAATAATATTTTATTATTATTATATATTATTATTATAATAATCTCCAAGATTCTTAGCAGATGGTTTTGAGTATCATTCAGACTGATAATTAACTATAATTTGAATCTTCCAAGTATGCAACTCAGTCAATTTTCCCTCTAGCTACTTTCCTCAGTAATCCATGTGTATAGTTATGTGAATTTGGAATATGAGTTAAGAAAATTACTCAGAGATCATTTCCTCCACCCATATATTCCTTGGATCTGTCTCAGAGCCTAAATTTTAGCATTATATCTGTTACTTTGAATTAGAATATATTTTGTCAAGAGCTGTGGAAAATTTCCAATATAGGAGCTGGGATATAGCTCAGGACAAAGAACTTTCGTAGCATTCATGAGGCGCTTGGTTCTATCCTTAGTACTGAAAAGTGAATGAAGGGAGTAGATGGAAAAGGAGGGATAGAGGAAGGGGAGGAGAGACAGAGAGAGCATATGATTTATTTGGACTAATACATATTGATAATTGTAAAAGTTTAAAACAGGGTAATGAAGAGGGCTTAGCAAGTGACTCGGAAACTAAAAGTTTGCCTGCCATGCACAGGAGACTGCATTACTTTTCCCATATGGACAAAAAGGATAAAGAACAAAGTCCGCAGTCTGAAGCAGTCATCAACTAGTGAATTTATCCAGGTGGAAAACAATTGAGCATTGTTCAGACTATAACAACATATAATTTTGATGTGGTTGCTATAGCAAACTTTATCAGAAATGAGTGCATTTAGGGGTTGCAGCACAGCTACCCATCCTGAGTGGAGGAAACAAATTACTCTCCATCCACTTACCCATTCTCTGACATGTCAGTCTTAAATCTTTAGATGATTCATCTATACTCAGGAAAACAAACTCCTAAATTGACACTTCTTAGGAGAACCATGCATAATGCAATTATAAGAGAAGGAAAACTGTTTCATTCTTAAACTATGTACTTTCTGTAATTTATAGAGTAGAAGCACTTTTTTTTGTGCTAGCATACATGAAGAGTGCTTTGAGTGCAAAGCCTTCAAGAGAGTGAAACAAATCATTTAGCCCTTGTCCATATAAGAACCTACCTAGCTGAAAAAGCAAGCTGATGAATGGGATCAACTGAACATTCTCAATTCAGACCCTCTGGACCAGGACATCATGAAGGAAGCAGTCAGCCCCTCCCTATGTAGGCATTGATCAGGCCACTGGGGAACACAAAACATGTAAGGCTGGCACAGCAGAGGAGTTTGATGATTTCTAAATTCTCCATTATAACAACATTTAATTATTCTGTAATATTTATTAATCAATTGTTCAAATTTACTAAACCATTATAAAACAATCAATTGTGCACTAGAGTCTTCCAAATTATAATTTAAAAGCCATGTTTCTTGAAAAAGTTGCTAATAAGATTTTAATTAATTTTGTCATATTACCAGGTACCTTTAGAACTTAGCCTAGAAACAGGCTCTGGCTTCTGATAACTCTAAGCCTCTGATGACATACCATTTTTGAATGGAATAAGTGGGCAATACTGTCTCTATCAAGTTCCTAGTATCAATACAAATAAACTATGGTCAGGGTGATGGAGCTTCTGTCTTGGTCAACAGAACTCAAATCCATTATTTCTGAGACCAGTGTATGGCATATATAGAAAGCATATTGTATTGATGATATCTTTCAGAACTGTGGGCATGTGGTAACTTCTCTTTTTGTGCCAGATACAAGCGTGGATGGATCTATCCTCCTTGTGACTGGCATACCTCAGCTGAGTGTAAACTGTGAGTCTCTGGGACTGGCATTGCCATCTCAGCTGACTTCAGGACAGTGTGCCTGATGCTGATTATGAAAGACAAACTAAACCAGATGAGCTCTAATATAGACTGGGTATGACATTCAACAGCACCAGCCTGTTTCATCAAATTTCTTTCTCCAGTGACATTTCAGTTTTTGTTTCTCAGTGATTATAAGACTTTCCTACTTGGAGAGACTGAATTTGTCTATAATCTCATTATCACTTACACTAGTAATTCTTATAGTAATAGAAAGGCTTCATTGGAATTTAGTAGTTAAATTCAAGTGTCTATGGACTTGGCCTTTATTGATTTCTTTGACGTCTTCTATGTTGGATATAAAAGCACAACTTGCCAAGTCAGAGGCTTTGATTTGGCTCACATTTTTAGCAAACAAGCTGTGCCCAACACAAATCTACCCTCAAGTTACAGAGGTTTAGTTCTGAACCAATTCAGATGAGAGCCTGGCTAAAAGTGTAAGCTGAATGCTGATTGGCTGGGGCTGATAATCAGGATGCATAAAAGGCAGCACTAAAATATCTGGAAAAGTAGATGGTGTCACTGGTCTAGCAAACCTGTGTGCTCCTGAGACTTCTCAGCACCATGAGTGGATGCCCGTTTTTAGGAAACAGTGTGGGGTGAGTGCTTATCTCTGTTCAAATGGTGGGGGTCTCCACAGTCTTGGTCTGGTCTTACAAGTCCCCTTATTATTTTCTTCATTTATTAATAAATCGAAAGGAAATACTAACAGAATTATAGCAGGCTTATATTATGGTCACTATGAGTTTTCAAATTTCCTCTTTTATGTCATTTGTTCAAATTGCAGATATTCTTTAAAAAATTTATCTATAGAAGACAATGAAGAAGACAAGGCTCAAACTGGTGTAAACAGAGCCAGCAAAGGTGGACTTATCTATGGGAACTATTTGCAAGTAGGTGGCAAGTCTTCCCTGGAGTTAACTGCTATTGTTAGCCACTAACTTTGACTCTATGACCTTTCTTTTGCCTGTCTTTTCTCAGTCAGCAACAGTTTTCTGAACCTTAGGACTTAACTATTCATGACATATCTATGCCATTTTAAATTTGCTATAGCAAATTAAGGGGTGAAATGTACTTCCCTAGAAGAAGTACAGCAAGAGCTGAAAGTTCTGTATCAAGACAGAAGATTGTGAAATATAAACTACAGTGCAGATGGCAGACAAGCATTACTCAGGACATATTAAAAAGATGTGGTCAGAATCCCAGATTACCAGAAGTTTTCAAATTCCTCATCACAAAGCAGAAATGTTAAAGGAACACAGATCTTTCTTGAAATAACCAGTAAATAAAAAAGAACTTTCATGGAGGCATTCAGAGGTCATTATGGTTAATATTCATCTTAAAAGTTTAAGATGAAAAATGGTTATAGTCCTTGATGCCTTTTTTGATTGTTTTGTAAACATCATTGGTTAAAAAACGCAAGACCTTCCAGGAGCTTTTGAAGGGAAGAGAGGAAAGTATTTCAGACTTGCAGCTGACCAAACAAGGGACCATGTCCCATCACACTTGCTCCAGGGCAGCGGCATTTGCTAGCTAGGATTACAGTCTGCTCCTTAAGAACGTGTATTTCTAACCCTTCAGATCTGAAATCTCAAAATCAACCTTCTCATTTTCTTTATTTTAAAGTTGGAAAAAATTTTGAATGCGCAAGAACTTCAAAGTGAAATAAAAGGAAATAAAATCCATGATGAACACCTTTTTATTATAACTCATCAAGGTAAGGTGTAAGGGTTGGGAATAACTAATTTTTCTTGTAATGATTCATCACTAACTAGGTAATAGCCACCTTATCTGTACGATAGTAAAAGACCGAGGAATCATGTTTGTTAGATACACTTGAGAGATTTCTCTGTCATATGAAATCTCATAGCAACCTCTTTGAATATTTGTCAATCACCCTGTGATCTTTCACTGCCAGTTAGATTGCACTAGACTCCTATTGTGTTCTGATTTTTGGAAAGATTTTTCTGGCTCTTGAAATTTCATAGAGGATTTGCCAGCTAAGATTCCATTTTTTTTTGTTTTTATGGAGCATTAAAAGCCCACTTTTTAGAAATAAGTCCTTTAAATTTATTAAAAATACATATATTTTGCATTTATATTTTTCAATTTTTTGTTAAGTTTATTTACTTACTCTACACCCCTCCTAAAGTTTCCTCCCCCTCCTCTCCTTCCAGTCCCCCACCTTGCCTTCCCCTTTGCCCACAATCCACTCCTTCTCTACTTCTACAAATACATATAATTTCATAAAAATGTAGTATTAAGGAAAACACATAGATTTATATTTGATAACATTTTTCAGATCTCTTATTTCTGGTATTCAGACTACCAATCTGTATTTTCAGAAGAGCCTCCTACACTAAGATTACACGTACATTTTCACAAACATGTTTATTAATAGAGCCACAACCCTCAGATATTAAGAAAGCTTGCTGTGTGGTTGTCAGTTCTGTGATGCTGGGTATCTATCCAGAAGCTCTGCTCTAGTCTACGCACCCCCATACTTTTCCCTTTTGACAAGCTCTTGCCTTTTATTCTGATGAATCCTTATTTCTCTGGGTGGATAATATCAGAAAATCTTTTTAATAAAGAAATTAATAACAAGAGAGTCAGCTCATTTTGCTATGTTTGTTTTGAAATTGTTTATTTTTCCTTAAACTTTTATTCCTGGCTCATACTAAAGTAAAATCAGGCTAGTCAACATGAATGAAATTCAAAGATAATTTTGAATCCTATCTCTATTTTTATGAATGATACAATCTTAGTCAGATTACATAGATTTCAGGTCTTTATCATTGAATAAAGGCAACTATTCTGTGTTGCTACTTGTTTCCATGGTGAGGGGATAAAATAAGGCTCAATAAACACAATAATAAGCTTGTAACAGAAGGTGGCCATTGTGATTTGCTGTTTTCCTTGCTGGCAGTGACTCACATGACTACCCACACAAAGTTAAACCTGAAAAGAGACATATAAAATAACCAGCAAACATTTGACTTCCTCATTATCTAAATATAAAAATTTGATCTCCCCAAATCAAGCATAAGTAAAAATTATAGCAAAGTTTTCTTATCTCAACATAGTCTTTATACATAGAATGGTACCACATGGGCTACCAGGAACGTCAGAGTGTTAATCAATGCTTATCTAATTATTATACTGATGACTTAGTTTGCTTATTCAATAAGTAAACACCCCATGCAAAACATTGTGCTTGTTACTAAAGAAAAAAGCATATATGACTATGGTGGAAATACCTTTTGTGGGGATTATACACTTGTGTGAAGGACAAGCTCATGGGAAAGAATCATTTTGTTTGCCATGAACAGTCCATTAAGAATCAAACTGTTTTCCCATGATTGTTGTCGTAATACTACAATTCTTAAGGGTCTGAAGCTCAAACTCTCACTTAAGGAAGATAGTTGATAACAGCACAAAAGAATTAATTGGCTGTTGTAAAGGAAGGTTCTTTTCCCCAATGACGATTTTAGTAACTAAATATTTTGGTCCTAACTATGCATTTTCTACTTGCCTAGGCTGTAGGACCTTTCAGTATTCCTTGTGTTATTTGATTACCCCTGTGGAAGGGTAAACAAACTCTCATGGACAAATCCCACTTACATTCCTCAGCAGAAATCCTCTGACAGAATCCAGGCTTAAGGAAGTGGCCTGGAACTGAGGCAGAAATGCTCAGAGAGGATGCTCTGTGGAAGCTGACTCTCTTAGAAGATAAGGCATCTCTGTATAGCAATGTGATTAGCATGAGGCTTCATGGCTACTGTTTGATCAGTCAGCTGTGTGCCTTCTCCTCTGGCTTGAGCCCACAGGTCCCTAGAATTGAGCAAATAACAAACAGCCGAAACCCAAGAATCCTCAAACAAAAAACAACAAAACCTTGCTTTACAAAAATAAGAATTTACAGTGAGTTCTTCATCAACACTTGTGATTGCTAATTTCTAAGTGAAGGGTTGAAACTGAGGACTGGGTGTCCATGCAAGAAGAGAGAGTGGGCTGTGTGTGATATCCTAAAAGACCTAAACGATATGTCTGTCAGACAGAGACCCTGTAATAACAATGAAAATACATAATAAAGTAAAATATTCAGTATATTAGAAATTAAAAAATAGATATGCTTAAAATTAAGTGCTTATTTCTAAAATAAAAATGGGTCCATGAACATATATATTAATTTTAAAGTTATACTTTACAATTTCTTATAAATATATGTCATACAATTATAGTCAAAGAGGCATCTGCAACTTTCTAACTGACTTTTTGCAAATTACAGCTTATGAACTCTGGTTTAAACAAATCCTCTGGGAATTAGATTCTGTTCGTGAGACTTTTCAAAACGGCCATGTAAGTAGCAAAGTCACTAAAGTGACTGAGATACCTTTTAAATGCATATAGGAAGGATGAAGTCAATGTTTTTACTAACATTTAACAAAGTACTACAATGACTAAGAGTTTTTGGCAGTTATTTCTGAGAAGTTTCACAGTATTTCAAGTCTTAAAGTCCATTTAAATGACTCACTACTCTCTTTAAGATGTTGTTATAAATGGGGAGGTTGCCAGGCTAACTTGTAAGAATTCTATAACAGCTAACAAAATTCTATTTCAACTTAACTTTGCCAATGTAAGATAGATGGGAGAAGACAAGATAGGCTAGAAGAGGAAATATTAAAGGAGTCAGAAAAGAATAAAAGGGGAGGAGGTAAAGACAAAAGATCAGAAGAAACAGAACAGCACCCAGGGACCATGAGAAGAGCATCCACACTCACACATCTCCCATCGCCTCTATTTTTGAGGCTCAAGATGCTATCCTGGGTTCTATTTCTGAGTTTCTGCTTCAGGAGCTCTAGTTCATATTCATTCTCTCTGTCTCTCTCTCTTTCCCCCCTGCCTCCTCTCTTGTCTCTCCCACTCCTTCATGTGACTACAACACCATGGCTTGTCAGTAACAACCCAGGTTTTCAGTGAAGTATAGATTGATATTGTTAATAAAGTATCTAACCATTTTGTAGAAGTCTCTCTGGTACTTTGAACTTTCTTCTTTGAAGCAAACAAAAGCAGAAACATATTTTAAAACCAGAGGAAGTTTTTCTTTTTTTCATGAACAAGCTTCTAGCTTGCATCTGCTTTAAGAATAGAACAAAATTCTAATTTGTAGAAATTGCTTGCATGCAACTCAGAGTTGTATTTCCTTCATAAATACTTATGGGAAATTTTAGTTTCAGCTGCCCCTGGTAAGATTTACACAGCACTGACAGCGATGCATTGCCATTCACAATCTATTTAGTATCTTCCCCTAATCAAACTGACAACTCAGGGTTTCTTCCTCCTTCCACACTAGGTCAGGGATGAGAGGAACATGCTCAAGGTGATGACGCGGATGCACCGTGTGGTGGTCATCTTCAAGCTGCTGGTGCAGCAGTTCTCTGTGCTGGAAACAATGACTGCCTTGGACTTCAATGACTTCAGGTGTGCACTTAGTTTAAAAAGCAATAAAGTTCACTCATTATGGTTTTGTAACAGAAGAATGTGTGTGGAGTGAAAAGAGAAGCCTGTTCCAATAGCATTTGAAGGACAAGAATGGCTTTGGCCACCAAGTATTTGAAAAGTGACTAAAAACATTCCATGACTCATTTTTATATATAAAACTAGATGACCAACTAATTTCAGTTTATCATTGTGTGTCCTGTTTTTTTTAATAAAGGATATTAGACATGAAATGGCTTAAGAAGCTCACAATATGAAAATGTAAGAAATAGCAGTGGCATATAAATAACCATGCCAACCAAAATGTCAGTCTTCATTATATACTATCAATTTTAGCTTTAACCTTCCAAACACACACAGCCATCTGTATATGTGTGTGGATTCATAGCTGCATAAGAATACATACTTACATCTTTTAAAAGCACACACACATGCAATGATACTTTTTCTAAAATTAGAGAAGAAATTTTCTCATGAAATTTAAACCAAGTCAATCATCTGCTCTAATAGGCAACATTCCAAACAAGTTTCAAAGTTAAGAAAGAGAGAGATAGAGAGGAAGAAAAAGACTTTAAGAAATTAAAATCTTAGCATAGTTTAGGGGAGTTAGACGATATCAGAGTCTTGATGGTTTAATCATATGTTATATAATTTTCATGTTAGTCAGTATCTCTATTTGTACTTGCTTTATCTCCCTAGTGCTCATCTGGGTAGGAAGATAGATGACAATATCTACGATTAGCACTGGTAGGAGAGATTAAATAATATTTGTATAAAATCTTTTGCCACTGTGGAAAACACAATTTCCTAAAGTCCACCTGTCTTTTTTTTTTCTCAGAAAAATATGACACACATGCACGCTATTATTTATGTTTATATTGAATTATATTAAAATATATTTATTCAATATTCAATATGGGAAATGTATATAATCTACTATGCAAATGAATATATAATAAAATATGTATTATATACATTAAAATAGATGACATTTCATAACTATGAAAACTATCTAACTTCAAAGTAGTCCACAGTGGCAAGGGTATTTAAGCACCTCATTTCTTTATTTATGGAAGGGGCTCCTTAGGTAGAATTCCAGGCACTGTCTGCTCCTGATAGATTCTCTGACAAACCTTCTCTTTAGAAGGAACTTTTCTCATCTCTCCCTTGCTCTTTTTCTTTTCTCGTCTTTATTCTCAGAGAGTACCTATCACCAGCATCCGGCTTCCAGAGTTTACAGTTCCGATTGCTAGAAAATAAGATAGGTGTTCGTCAGAGCTTGAGGGTCCCTTACAACAGGAAACACTATCGCGATAACTTCAAAGGAGAGGACAATGAACAGCTGCTGAAATCTGAGCAGGAGCAGACGCTGCTGCAATTGGTGGAGGTAGGCGCATATGTAGTACAGCTCCATCCTCTGGCTTACTTAGCTTCTGCTACCTCAGAATTCAAACACTCTGATCAAAATAGAGTTACAAAATAACAAAGACGGAAAAAAAAAAAAACTCCACTAAACTTGTAATTAAGCTTACCAAAATATTCAAAATATTAAAAATGTAATTGATAAATTCAATATAATTGTATGTCACTATCATAGAACTTCATCTCTCATTAAATTATCCTATCAAATATTCCTACTAAACAGTATGCAATTATCTAATTTTTTGCCTTAATTGTGTTTTATTATTTAACCAAATTTCTCTCTCTTTAGTATAGTATCATTAAAGATTACATGGAGAATTTTTACTAATTAAATTACTAAGAATGTTCTCATCATGAAAATTCTCTTCTTATTCAAATTTTCTGGGAATTTACAAATAGTGTTTATGGATGATTAATCTGATTTTTTATGGTAGCATGGTACAAGGTCTGTCTTGATTTTCATCACTAAACTTTTCTCTTTACAAAGTTAATTTTGTTACACTTTGTTCTTAATCTCCAGGGTATTGTAAGTGTACACAATTAGGTTACTATCTCCTTTACTCTATTGGAAAACTTAGTAAGACCGAGGAAAGCAAACAAAAAGCTAATTTCAAAAGTAAATGCAGGATAAAAAAGAAATGATAGGTGTTTGTAAAGTCAGATTGATTTTGTTTTCAATCTGTGAATGATCGCAGGAGGGGCTGGAGACATGGCTCAGTGGTTAGGAATACTTCCTGCAGTTGGAGCAAGGGGATACATGGATACAAAATACTTTATTTTATAAAAATAAATAAATTAAAAAAAAAAGAGTTTCTACCACCTTCAGACCTTGATATTTACTTCTGCTATGGTTGCTGTGCTGGAATACAAAGCCTAGAACTACTTTGTATTCTTTGTAGGTTTACTCTACAAAGTAGAAAATTTCTGAATAAAGCTAAGGCCTATAAAAAAAAAGTTAAAGTGTATAAGTTTAAGAGACATCAAAATATAGTTTTTAGTTAGTAATACAAGTTAGATACAAAGTGAATTAGGTACAATACTTTGAAGTTAGCAAAATAGGATTAAATAATGGAATATTTTCTTTGAATTTGTCAATTGTTAATGAACTGGACATTCCTCATGTAATTATTGTTTGTATATATTGTATATAATTATTGTACCTATTGTATATAGTCTTTCTTATGTTAGTTATATCTTTTTTTATTTTTGACACAAAAGTGGATATGTAGTGATATGTTACATATTTAATAAAACTTGAAATATCCAGAGACAACACACAGTCAAAACCTAGGCTGACAGCTCAGGAATTTCCTCATCTTTTAGTACAAGGACAAACAGCTGGGATACAATGGCACACACCTTTAATACAAGCACAAGGAAAGCCTTCGAGTGGTGACCTATGCCTTTAATCCTATAACTCCGGAGATAGAATTTACTGTGTTTCTATGAGTTCAAGGCTGGCTGTCAAATAGAGTAATTCCTGCCTTTAATCCTAACCTGGATGGTATACAGCTGGCTGAGAAGGGTATTTAAGGCCTCATAGGAAACCAATAGAGGCAGAAATGACCAGGAACAAGGCTGAGGAAGTTGGAAGATAGCTGGATGAGATTTGACTGTGGTGTTTATTCTCTCTGCTATTTCAGCCTCCCCCTGCCAGGGACACTGGGGGGCAATCTCTGCTCTTGGAAAGGATGGGCAGTTTGGTCCCCAGCACCCACTTAAGGTAGCTCACAACTATGTACAGCTCCAGAGGATTTAGCGCCCTATTCTGGCCTGAGTGACCACTGCCCAAAGTTTAACACATTTCTCAAAATTACGAAGATGTTAAATGTTTATATTTACCAGACATTCACCTAAATAATCATTTACTTAAGGCATGGCTGGAAAGGACACCTGGTTTAGAGCCACACGGATTTAACTTCTGGGGAAAGTTTGAAGAAAACATCTTGAAAGGCTTGGAAGAGGAATTCCTAAGGATTCAGGTAATTATGAATTTATGCCCTAAAATATTTATGAAAACAATTAAAAACTTAACCCAGAAATTGCAATATTTTTTTAATAATATGTCTTTTATAAATGTATCTTCTTGGTTTTATATTACATGATTTACTTAACTGTCTTCATAGGGATAAAAATGATACCAAATTAAGATCTACATTTTAAAGGAAGATTCTTAACTTGTAGCTAGTATTGATATAATTTTTAACCTTATTGTAAGTTGTATATTGTGATCAATCCAAGGTACAACTGGTATAGGAGAAAGAATCCAGGCAAATATATTTAACCATGTAGCATTTACTAGTGTTTCTTCTGGGTCTTTTCCAATGGCCACAGATAATATTAACTTCTTTTTAAAAAACAAGTGACTTTGCTTCCAATTTTTTTTTTTTTGAGTACAGGTCTTTCACTCTGTTCATGACTCAGTTTCTCTAGTAATTCAACTTTGCCACTTTGAAAAGGGATTCTGAAAGCATAGACTTTGAAGTCCTGTGATATGGGCTCAGCTTTCATCTTCACCATTGACCTCTGTGACAATGAATAAATTACTTAACTCCTTGCATAACTTTTCTGGTAGGCAAAGAAGAAAGTAAGGACATCTACTTCAAAGAATGATGATGAAATATTCATGTTTTAAAATATATTGATAACAGTTGAACCATGAATTCTATAGAAGAACAAATACTTTTAAGCACTGGGCCATTTCCCTAATAATTTTGAGGGACCTGAGAACACCATCAACTTTTTATCTTCCCATATCTTTCCCATTCTTTTTACCTAACATGATGACTTGATTGCAGGATTCCACTAAAGGGAAGGTCTCTTGATTGTCCCATCCCTTCCCCATTGTACATCTTCCAGTTCATTCTTCCACAAAAATCTTAGTTGTCTTTCTAAAATGCAAACCTGATGACCTCTCATTCTTGCCTAAAATCTCTAATGTATACTTCCTGTTTTCAAGAAACAGAAAAACATCCATGATAAAGCCCCTAAGGCTTTTCATATATCACCTGATTGAAGTGCCCTGGGCCCTTTTCACTAGCTGGGCTCAGTGTTCTGAATCCTATCAGCCTGAAATGTTTGTCACTTTTCATCTTTGCCAACCTTCTCAGTGCTGTCACTCCCTATGGTGATGCTCCTGTTCCTGTGTAGTCCCATTGCTGGCCACAATGCTATGTTTGGATGACTAATTGAACCATAGCTTATTTTTACAAGATAATGTATTTGAGGTGAGGGGATTCAATTTTTGCTCACAATTTTGTGTGAGAATTTATTTAGTAAATAAACAATCATGGCAATAATATTCCTCGAAAGGCTCTCACCGCAGGATGCTTTCCTTGCTGGAGTGAGCATAATTGAGCTGACTGGTCTGCTACAGTCCAGTTGACCAATTGGAAGAACAAGAGTGTGAAGATAAAGGAGACTTGCTTTAACTAGTCAAAAGAAAGCAACTAAGTATAACTTTATTGTAAAGCATAGTTAAGAAACTGTATTTATAGACCACAGTAGTTAATATAGAATTTAAATAAAATTAATAGTCTTTCTGATTAAGAAGTAATATTTTCTAAGACCCTTTTTAAAGAGTACTTGATATTATTAAATTATTTAAATATAAGTAAAATGAGAGAATAGTATATGGAAGATTCCTTCTTGTGAGACTTGATCTTCCACATTGTAGTGTTTGGTGTAAACATAAATACTTAAGATACACTCTTGCTACAAGAAGAGTATCTATTTCTCCAAAGCAAAGTATTCTAAAACAGCACTCTGCTCTCTGCTTGGAAAAATTAAAGCAATATTTTCCCTTAAGGCTAAGGAGGAGTCTGAAGAAAAAGAGGATAAGATGGCTGAGTTCCGGAAGCAGAAAGAGGTGCTCCTATCTTTGTTTGATGAGAAGCACCATGAGCAGCTCCTGAGCAAAGGTAGATGTGTTGTTCTAAGGCTCCTATACCTCAAGGGTGTATGTGTGAGAATGAATAATAATGTTAGAAGCCTGTCTAGCAAGCTCAGCTTGGGGAAAATCTGATGAAAATTGTTTTTTTCTACTTAGAGAAGTAAGAATTGGATAAATGTGTGACAGCCTTTCTTTAACAAGCTTGTTGTTTAGTATAGCTACAAGACACTAGCAAACCTTTTCATACTATGTGTTACATGGAAGAGTGCTAAGGTAAAGGTTTTATTTTTTGTAAAGTACTTCAATAAGTTTCTAGAAATAAGCAAGAGAGATGTAGCTATTATTTTTTATTGTACAATACAGAGGGTAGTAGTGGCATGAGGTTAGCATCTGACAGTTTGCTAGGCTCCATTATCTCTAAACCCTCAGGGAAACATGGCTAATCTAACATTCTCACAATGAGGGGTGAAGCATTTTCAGTTTACATGCTACACTTATAATAATCACTATGCCCTCTAAAACCAAAGAAACTTATTTTATGTGAATTAAAAAAATAATAACTTTTGTTTGATTTCAGATAAGGATTATTATGTACCCCAGGTTGGCTTTAAATTTATGATCCTATCTCAGTTCTTGAGTACTAAGATTTTAGATGTAAATCACCTTATTGCAAGCAAACAAACAACTAAAACAATTTCCAAAAGGGAATAAAGTCGACCTTGTTTAGTTTTTAAATAGTGAACCACTGTATTGCTTCAACAGGAAAATACCTGTATCATGGGAGTTACCTATTCTTTCTATCAGGTTATCCTAATATGTCACTAAACATAATTGAAAGTCTAAAAAATATTTGTATAATATTAAACATATGGATAAAAATTAATTTGCTTTTAGAACAATATATTACTAAGTTCAAGCAAAGTGAAAAAATCTAAACATGAGTTTACTGTTCTCTGAAAACACCTAAAACTTTTATCTATTTAAGATGATAACTCAAATTAATGTGATTGTCTTAAATTATCTGTGGAGTAAAGACTTTCTTTGGCCTCAGCTCAGTGGTAAAAGTCTTTGCCTAGGATATGCTAAGGCCTCGTGTTGTATCCCTAGAACCAAAAAGAGAGATTTTAATACTGAAAACTTGCTGTATGTCTTACAGGTGAACGACGTCTATCATACCGTGCACTCCAAGGAGCACTGATGATATATTTTTACAGGTAAAAAGAAAACTTAAAAAAATGGAAGTGAAACTGAAGAGTAGATACAGAGAATATTCCAGGAATATGGTTTGCAAAGGATAACAGATTATATGTTTAATTGCAGTCAAGTGCAATTTAATACAGTAATTCAGTTTTTGGAGAAAACACCAAAAATAATTGCTGTAAATGACAAGTTTGATGTTACTCATGAAGTTGGCTATTTATGTACATGTGCAGACAATCAAATACATGTCTTCTAATTATAGAAAGCATTATGTGTCAGTCATTAAGTGCTTCAATAGGCCAAAGCTAAACTTTTCTTAGAAATTCAATTGTGAAATACCTGTTTTATTAAAAAATAGTTTCAAAGATCTGTTTTATCAAACAAAAATTTGAGGTCAGTGAGATGGGTGAGTGGGTAAAGGCTCTTCCCATCAGCTGGATTACTTGAGTTTGCTTCCTATAACCTTCATGGCAGAAGGAGAGAACTGACTGCCTCCAATTGTCTCCTGGCTCCCAAAGATGCTCCAGCCATGGTGTGCAAATACCCTGGTCCACCCCTACATAAAGAAATACAATTAAAATCTAAAATAAAATTAAAATTGGGCAATAGGGAATGTCTCATAACCCGTTGTCTACCAGGTCAATGATTTAATAGAAAATTTCCATTACCATCTAAAATATTTTCAGGGTTCCCTGGGTGTTCACCTTCTCCTGGAGGCCCATGAATATGTGTTCAGCCAATGAGGAGTACATTGTCAAACAAACTTCAAGGGACTGTTTATAGAATGGTTTTAGTTGTAAGTTTTAATTTTGCAAATTCTCTCAGATCTGTTTCTTCAGAAGCAGAAAAAAATATCTTTTAGCTTTGTTTTCTCGTCACAAAATAAATGAATGACCTAAGGAAAATATGTATCAACAGTGTTGCTGGCTTAGGTAAAAGAAATCCAAGCATAGTGAGAAACATAGAAATCATGTTTTCCATGTTTTAGTATCTACTTAGAAGCATTTGATTGTTAACATTTTATTTAAGATACTGTACATATCTCTTTTCCAGTAAGACAGTATTAGGCTGGACTCTCTGGCTGGATATCTCATACATATTACATGGAACTTTCTAGACTTCACTATGGGCAATGAGTATTGTTTTTCCTATTTGGGAGGGATGTAGCAATAAATTTCTGGCCCAGACTTTCCGGCCTAGCCTCAAGGTTTGGACCCGCAGCTCATCAGAAACACACATACATTAATTTTATGCTGAATGACCTAGGGCCCAGGCATATTGCTAACTAGCTCTTGCTCTTAAACTAACCCATGATTCGTATCTTGTTCAGTGATGTGGCTCAGTACCGTTTTTCAGAGCAGCATAGTTGTCCTCTGCATCTGCTGGCTTCTCTGCTGCTCTCCCTGGCTTCTCTGTGATATCTCTGCTCTGTTCTTCCTGTTCTCCAGAAGCATTTTCTTAGTCTGGTAGCCATGCCCACACATCCTGTCTGCTTTTGGCCAATCAGCATATCTATTAAACCAGTAGGCAGGACAATTATTTAAAATGTAAAAACATAATCCCACTACAAGGGGTGAGGGAAAAAAAGACTGAAAAAAAAGACTACCCAAAAGTAGTATAGCTCTTAAGTACTAAGTGGAGTCGGGCAACACACAGACACTCTGGCTTGTCTTGGTGCACTGGGTTTTCTTAATCAGGAGAGCTTTCTACTGTTGTTTCCTGCAGGGAGGAGCCAAGATTCCAGGTCCCTTTCCAGTTGCTGACCTTGCTTATGGACATAGACACTCTCATGACCAAATGGAGATGTAAGTACTTTCCTTCCGGGTCCCCTTGCCCTCCTCTTGTGCCTTTATCACATTTACGGGATTGAGAAAATGTATTTCATTTTAGAATGAAAGGGAAAAGTGAAATTTGTGTCAGTGTTAATATGTATTATCTTCAACCCTATGCCAATATCTTAAATTTTACTTGCTGTTTTATTTCATAAGTTTTGAGGGTTTTTTTTTTTTGGTTGGTGTCTGAAATAATGAGTTTCATTATATTTACGTACTTGCATATCATTGTACCTTACACTGCCACCATTCTCCCCTTTCTGTCCCCTTCTAATCTGGTGGCTCTTCCCTACACATGACCACTTTCACATGTTCATGTATGGTTAAGACTAGGCCTAAGTGAGAGAAAGCATGTAGTATTTTCTTTTGCTTTCTTACCCATCAGTACTCATTCCCCCAGTTTTACCTTCTCTCGCTTTAACCTTACATGATGACTTTTGGTGCATAATTTTAAGCTTTTTAATTTTTTTCTTCCCTAGAGGAAGGATTTCATAGAAATAAATGGGAAGGAATCATGAAAGCCATTGTGTGGCCTTGCCTCCCTCCCTGTTACTGTGTTCACAGGCTAAAAGCAATGAAGAATGAAGTTAAATGTATGTAGCCTAAGCCACAGGGTTGTTAGGCAACGTCATGGTCCCTTTTGATGCTCATATTTGACCTTTCCATCTGGCTAAGTGATAAGGTGTCAGCTTTTGCTGAAGCAATAATCATTAACAACTCTTGGTTTCAGAACACTGTAGAGCTAATGGTAGAAAAATATCCATGCAGTAAATGTGTGTGTTTGCCTAGATAATCATGTGTGCATGGTGCACAGGATGCTGGGCACCAAGGCTGGCACTGGGGGATCCTCAGGTTACCAGTACCTGCGTTCAACTGTGAGGTAAGTTGGGGCTTCTCTCCACAGAGGAAGTTAGCAAATTTTGGTGTTTACAGGTCTGTTAATGCCATTTTGAAAAGTTAAACTTACCTTGTCTGAACTGATAATAGCACATTTAGTTAAATACCAATATTACTCAAGGTAATTATATAAAATTCTCAGCTACAGAACATCATTTTATCTTGTAACCAAGGTATTCTGGTATCCATGGCTGTGAAACTGTCAATAGGACAGAACAGTTATTGTCAATTGTGGGTGTAACCCCTGGGAGGTCCAGTGACCCTTTCACTGTGGGTCACCCAAGACCATAGAAAAGGACAGATATTTGTATTCACCATTTACATGAACAAAGTTCACCTGGATGATGTTTCCAGGGTGTCATCTCATTTAATCTTCACAAAGTCCTGGCTAGAGGAAATTGTAGATTTTATTTTATATCGTTAGACTTTTCAGCTTCATATCGATGGCCCCATATGTTACAAGGGACTGAAGTAGGATTCAAAATCAGATTCAGTTGACTTCAAAGGCAAATTTTCTTCCTCTATACAACTTTACCAGATTTTGCTGTTTTAAAACTGTCTTTTAAAATAGCTGGCTAACAAACAGAAAAGCAATTTTCATTTGAAAAACACTTTAAGCATTTATAATAAAGCCAAGATAACATTTAAATTTATCAATTCTGCATAGAAGTCACATGACTGCTACTGTGCTGTTGGAAATATTTTCCAAAGAACAACTAAGAACTCCATATTTTAAATGTATTATTTTACATACCACCATTTTATAATAAAAAATAAGGGGCCTAGAGTGATGTTTCAGGAGTTAAAAAATATGTACTGTCCTCTAGAATCTGATTCCTAACACCCATGTAAATCAGCTTACAACTGCTTGTAATTTCAAGTCCAAGAGTAGGATATCTCTGCCCTCACCAGTACCTGCCCTCATATGCACTAACCCATAAACAGACATACATAATTATTATTTTTAAAGCAATAAAAATAAATATCTCAACAAATAAGAAAAAAGGCACATCATAACCTATATAAAAACAGTACCACAACAGTGATATAGGTTTAATTTGGATCACTAGGATCTGAATCAAATGCATTGCTGTTTATAAACATTAATCTGGAATGTGATAAAAAGTTACATAATATTAGTATCAATACTACCTAGAAATCAACCTGTATGTGACATATAAGATATTAGGTTGAATAGTAATTATCTGTGGGAAATAATTTAGAAAAAAATACGTAGAATATTTTCATTTTTTATATCAACAATCTAACATGTAGGTTGCATGTATGTTTTCAGTGACAGGTACAAGGTGTTTTTGGATTTATTTAACCTCTCAAATTACCTGGTTCCCAGACACTGGATACCAAAGATGAATCCGATCATTCATAAATTTGTTTATACAGCTGAGTACTGTGACAGTTCTTACTTCAGCAGTGATGAATCAGATTAAGTTCTTTTGAACATCTGTGAAAACTACTGCATTCTTAGTCCATGTTTTATTAAGTTTTTATAAATGCATGTTTGAAGTAATGTATTTATATATGTAACTTAGTAATATGATGTTCTGGTCCAATCTTGGAAACAATTTTATTATCTTGTGATGATGTAAAATTAAGCACTATGATAAGAGACAATTCAGTAAAATGTTAGCATTATCATATACATGATGTATTTCTGTTAAAATTCAATTTATCCTGATACCTCAATAGAACCACTTTAAATAATTATTACCTAATTGTGCTGTGTTTTATAGGGCTTCTTGAGCACATACTTTACATTATATATATGTGATAAATACTGTAATTCCCTACAAAATTTATTCAAATAAATCTTTAATAAATGTAAGTTTTGGCTGTGTACTTCTTGTAAAACATGTTTTGTTGGGAACCTTGAGCAGCGGCAGACATTTTTCTGAAGCTTGGCCTGAGGAGCATTCTAGGATTATTATTTCATCAGCTCCCAGAACTCAAAAGGATACACCACAATAACCCAGTTCAGCTCCTGGAATATTCTACCCCTGAAACATTTTCCAGATGCTTTTCTCTCTTCTGTTTCAACAGTTGCTGTCATAGCACATTCTTCCTACACTGTGGACCATGAGAATGACAAAAGGGATTTTTCCCTGCTCCTACTGCTGCGCTATGACCACTGGATATGGTCAGTGCTAGCACATGGAACTACTGTAGAAATAAGTAGCAGTTCTCTAGAGAGGAATATCTTTCCAACCCTCTAGTTAGGGCACTCACCAAACAGCAATCATGCATTCCCCAAAAAAACTATGATGCTCAGGGTTTATATTAGACTTCAATCTTTGTCCTCTTTTTCCAGCCTGGCTTGGATGTTGACAGAATTTAGTTAAGTTGCTAATATGGGAGAGACTACAAAATATTGTGTTAAGTTTTCTAAAGACTCAAGAACTAACAAATTATTTCCAAGACATGGGAAGTTCTTGAATGCAGCAGATATAAATTGCTCTCAATTAAACACCACAAGGATCATGCTTAGCTATTCTGTAATATGCATGTAAAGTAGGACTGTCTGTGTCCTTGGTTCTGAATTACAGATCTGTCTACTTTTCAATTTTTTTTAATGTGAACGAAGTACTTGTGCAGACTCTCTGTCAGTATTCTCTACATAACAGCATGCATTTTGTTCTTTGTATTACAGCTAACCTAGAAATAACTTAAAGAGTATAGAGGAAGGCATGCCTAGATTATATCCAAACAAATGGTATTTGCACATAAGGACTGAGCATCCATAGTCTTTGTTACCTGTGGAGTTCCTGGGATTAGTATTTCAAAGATGTATAAAGGAAAATGATGGTGGCTTTCAGCTACATGGCTTGAGTGTATGTAGTGTGTGCATTTGTGCACATTCATCCATATGCTTATGTTTTACTCAATGGTAATTAAACAGATAAAAATTCACAGGCAAATACCTTGGAGACTAAAGATAAACCTCAGAAATCAATAAGCTAACAAGCAAATGCTGAATGTCATTTGCTAACTATGCACGGTGGTTCACTTTAACTGAGACACAGTTTTCTGTCTAAATGGGGAATACATATTTGGTAAGCTTCATTTCTTCTCATCAAAGAGCACGCAAATGGATGTCATATGACTCAAAAGAATCCTGAAATAAATTCTACCTGTCAAAGTTTATGCTTCTTTAATAGACTCAATGATTGATTCTTCATATCTATATTTCTTGGTAACTAAGCTATATACCATTGCAACAGATTTTCCCCCCAAAAGATTCAATAATTCTTAATGTAAATATTACAGTAGTTTGTACCCGTGGTTCTTCCACTGGGCCCCATTTCCCTTTGCTCTGGAGGCTGGGGAGTCACTTTAGATGCAAATCTCAGTGTAATTCCACAGTCACTGCAATGTTGACTGATATAATTCTTGCAGTAGGGACCTTATGAAATCACTTAGAATCTGTGGGTGATTTTAAGTATGACTTCTAAGAATTAAGTACTGACCTGCTCTGCTTCTGGTTTTCTGGGGGCTGAAGCACCCATTAGCTGGGTAGATAAGTCATTTCTTATCTACAAATGATGTAAAGGTAGAAAGGTCTCACCATAAAGCTCATTTGAAATATTTTTCATGTTATATTACAGGCATCAGGGAATTCTCAATGGTTTAAAACTCAACTTTAAAATGATTAGATCATTATAGAGGTATAAATCTTGGGAAATATAGTAGATTCATTATATTAGCATTTTGCACATCCATCAGGATTTAACCCAGTGGGAATTTATTTACTAATAAAGAATGTTAGAATCAAAGAGAGTTACTTATATCAAACTCGAATTAGAGAATAAAAGTAATGAAGCTGTGAAGTCATGAAAAGGAGGCTATTATATATACATATGTGTATATATATGTGTGTGTGATACAACAAGAATTATGACAAAGGATTGTCTGAACTACATCCCACCAAAGGTCATCATAACTTCATACAAAAACCAAAACAAAAACTTTTGTGAAGACATGCCTGGCAACTACCTGGTCAAGCTTGACGTAGATCTCCGTAGCTTTCATTTTATCAGTAAAATCCATTGTCTTCTTCACTTCTTGGGCATACTCAAGTACATCTCCAGCAGCATATATTGTAGAGCAATAAACTATTATCTCTGTTGAATCTGCCTTGGTTTGTCATTTTAGGTTGGCTGGAGACTAGTGAATAGTAGAAATGAGTGAAAAAAAAAAACAAAAAACATGTAGCCCCAGAAAGGACTAGTGTAATAGAGAGGAAGTAGACAGAAGAAGAAATGGGTTCTCAGGTGAAGTTCACTTTATTCAGTTCCTAGAATTCCTTTGACTTTATTTAGAGGATACACAATAGCAATGCTGCTGACACAGAGAAATGGTAAGGAGAAAAGGACCACTGGGCAGTGACCACAGCTTTGGGAGGAGGGTGAGGAGAATCTTGGACATTGTGGGGTTAAAAGTATCTAAGAAGAAAACCACAAGAAAATGGATTACTGGATCCAAGAAGCTGTGAATGTAAAGCATATCAATACTAATAAATATCTATTAGTATTCACAAATAATAATAAATTATAAATGACACGTTTTTAAAATGCTCTTTTTAATTAAATGGCAAACATAAGTTGTTTTATTATAAATGTTATCAAAATCTAGAATACATGAGGGGTAACAATCATTTTGAAAATTTAAAATTTGTCTTACATTTGAAACTGGGTATTAGAAACTACTGATAACATACTGAAAGTCAGAAATAAAAGTATCCCTGAACTTAGTTCCATTCTGGACTTCCTTATAATTAGACTACTTAATTCAAAATATTAAAAGCTGTCTTCTGCTATTTTTTACACTCCAATCTCTGCATATTCTTCTGAGATTGCTTCTTACTAGAACAGAAAAAATAGGCAGTTTTGTTCTTGATTCTTGTATTCTAATGAAGGACATGAACAGACCAATGTGAGTTGGACTGCCAAGTGTCAGGAAATTTTTTATATTAAGAGATTAGGGAGTAGAAATGGAAAGCTAACCACAGGACTGAGTTCTGTTGGAATGGAAGGGTAACTACCAGGAACCCATGGGAATTATACAGTTAAAGACAAGAGAGATAGAAAAAAATGTAGAAAATACTTTGTTCTCTACTACAGAGAGAAGATGGCAAAAAGCTAAATGTATTGGATCCCTGACAGTGAAGTTTTCTAGAAATTCTGCCTCACAGAAAGGAGCATAGGACACTTCCTATCACATAGTTGTCATGTGTTTCATTTAAATTCAGTTGGGTTGTTTCTCTGAAGAAGGGACTTTCACATTTATTCTTTGTGCATAGTTGTTGTACTGTCTAGAGTAATGTTCATTTGCTGAGGTAAAACAGTTGATATTACAAACCCATATGTACGGTGCTCCCTCTCAGAAGGCTGCTGCTACTGTGAGACACACAGCATGTTAGGTTGACAGTTCTAATAGATAATGACATCTATGGCTGATCATTAGAAGTCACAAAGAAAAACGAATTCTGACCAGTTCTTTGATCCAGCATAACCAATGTACTCCATTAAAATAAACATCCAGAAAGGCAAATGCAAGCAAAAATCAAAACTGCTTACAGATGAAGGGCCTGATGTGACTTTGAATTTCACCAAGCTCTCTGAGTTCCACACTGTGCCATATTTTTTTGCAGGCCCACGTGCTAGGGTGGTGGTATTTCCTATGAACTTTGGTTGTCCATCTCTCTGCAAGAATGGGAGAATCTACCATTTCTTAAAATAATGCTAACTTGCTCTTAGAACCTCCTATAGGCAGTTGTTGAAATTTGACAGTGAAGAATGCCTAAGTTATATTATATTAGATCATACGATGAAGAGCATCATTTCTGTAGTTGTCTCTTGATGACTCCAAAACATTACTTTATCACACAAAGACAACAGAGACAGAGTCTGCAATGCCTAAGGCAAAAAGTAAAAAAAAAAAAAAAAAAAAAAAAAAAAAAAAAAAAAAAAAAAAAAAAAAAAAAAAAAAAAAAAAAAAAAAAAAAAAGAAAAAGAAATTAACAGCAATAGCAATCGATCTTCTCTACATAATTTGCTTTGCAAATTCAAATTTTTACTTATGTTTAGAATGAGTTAATATTCATTAACAAAATAATTTAATGTTCATATTTAGCATTCAGTAAAAGCAAGGCAATATTAAAGGCAAACACTAAAAGATAAGAGATACTTAAGATTTTTGTTCCAAAAAAACCAAACCTCAAACTACATGTTAGCTGAATAAATGAGTATGTATACAATTTGTACTGTCCTGACATATATTTCTTAAGGGGAAAAAATAGCTTATACAATTTATTTTAAATTGTTTAAAAACTTAAACCCTTCTATTTCAAGTTTACTACATTTTAATGAATCCTAAGGATGTTAGCCTTTCTTACTGCACCAGAATATAGAACTTGTTACCATAGTAGAAGCATTAACAGCCCATTTGAAAATTGAAATTTATTTTTATGACACATAACATTGAAATTTCCTTGGATCATGAAATAAACTCTGCCTTTTGCCATTGCTCATTGGAATAATGTGGACAACACTGGATATACAATGTTCAGGAACTATGGTCAGGAAAGACTTGTATTCCATGACAATCAGTAACTAGGAAGGCTCCTGAGACTCAGACTGTGAAAACAGGTAGAGAAAAGAAAACACCTGGGAGGCTGAAAAAGGCCAACGTGAAGGGCAGAGCCATAATCAAGGCAATTATGAACCACCCATCAACACTGTGTCAACTGAATTCCCCAGGCCCTACATTCATGGTTAGAGCTTTGGGCACAATTAATTTTGAGCACAACTAACCAAATCTCACTGTCACATGAAGAGACTGTGAGAGTCAGCAGCAGAGGGGCATGAGTATCAGCCTCTCTTCTGTGAGTTCCAACACAAAAGTAGAATGATGTCTACTAAGCAGCAAGGGCCTGGGTGGCTAGCTATGCTCTGTGACATTGGCTGTTTCCAATATGGAAACCATTTTATTGTCTAATAGCACATGGTAGTTATTGATTTTCATTGACTGTGGTGTGGAGTAAGTCAACAGCAGTCAGGAGACTGAAGCAAAATACCTACTCTCAAATTTTGTTCTTTATCTTTCTCAAAATCTGAAGAGTCTGCAAGTTGTGAAGATTTATGCGCCACAATGTTAGAATTCATTACAATGAGAAGTAAGTGTTTCTATATGCAATTTAGTTTAATTCCAACTAGATTTAGAAAACCTGATGATTTTCCAGACCAAATCTCACACTACAATTCTGAATATGTTTTTCAGCATCAGCTTAAACACTGAACCAGCTCTTTCCATTTATTTTTGTTGGGCTTGTTATATAATATAAAAGCATTTATGTATTTGATAAGCTTTTCAGTTTTCATAGGCATTTTATGAGCATTTTTGCAGGTGACATGTTGCAAATTAAGTAAAAACAAATGTGAAGTTCACTCAGGTTTTCATACTCTGACAAAAAGAAAAACAGATTCCTATTTGTTTTTTCTTTCATGTTTTCCTTGACTTTGCAATGTTAGAAATCCAACCCAGGGCCTTGAGTATGCTATGCAAATATTCTACTGCTGAACTACATCCTCAGCTACTCTTAATACTTTCAAACAGGGGAATTCATATATTATAAAACATGAATTTCAAGCAGACACATGGTTCTGGAGGTGTTCAGTATCCTGTATGAAGTATAAATCTGCTTTGTGAAGAAGTTGCCTTTATTAAATTATTGTTTTATTTCATGTTTTAACACATATACATAATTTGTTTTATTTTAAAATGAATATTTATTTAATAGTGCATTGTGGAAAACTGCATTTTTTATTATCAGAGTAAGCAAAAATCAATTTTACAAATTAATATAACACTGAACTCATATTTAGCATAGAAGTACGAACACAAAATTACTGACTTACCACAAACATTACCTCCCATTTTCACATGGGCATATCCGTCTATTCCCCAGGAGTTGCCCCATGAGTTTCGCACTATCCAATATGGAGTATTTCCTACAAAATTAAGATGCTAAGACACACCCTGATAAACATTTGTTGATAAGAAACACATACATTTCTGTATTTAAAATTAAGTATGCTACAAATGTATTTGCTCCAAGAAAATATTATAAATGTAAAATAATAATTTACATTTATTTTCTTTAAATTATTTTGTCTAGAAAGCTGAGTAAATTTGAATTGTGTTTATTGTCTCAGTCTACACAGTAGAGTCTGTCTGAGTTCATTTTATTTAATACAGACTTAGGTAAGACAAGAAAAACTCATTCCCAGAGAATTAGATGATGAAACACATATGATAA
>PVIH01007986.1:56683-95429 GCA_004025045.1 Sigmodon hispidus
CACATAAATTTAAAATCATCATTCACAGATTGGGGTTTGTTTCAGAGCCAAAGTGCTGGTCTTGTACATGTAAGCCTCAGGATTTAATGCTCAGCAACAGAGAGAGAAAGAGAGACAGAGAGAGGGAGGGAGAGAGAGGGAGGGAGGGAGGGAGGGAGGGAGGGAGGGAGGGAGAGAGGGAGGACAAGGGCAAAGGGAAAGAGAATTATCAAAACTTCATGGATCTGCCGAGACAATTCCCTGAAGGACTAACGGCTTCTGAGCATAGCAGAGCATGTCTGCATCCTCGAGGCAGAGGTAGCACTAGGTCACAGCTTCATATTGGGAGGTATTCAACAGACTCTTTCTTACCTGTTTTATCAAATCCTGTGATGAGAACTGCATGGTTGGCCTCCCCACTGGAGCAGTGATGCTGGATTATGCCCCCCAGGTAATCCTGCCAGCTCACTGCATCAACTATCACCACCAAAGGCCCAAAGTTCAGAAGTGCTTTTGCCATTTCATCTTCTTGGTCACTATGGAAGGGAGATATGCATAAGTGAAGAGTTTAAGTTTTAAGGTAAAAGTAAAAATGATCCTTAAATCTATGTTAAATTTGAGTATGTGTGATAGCAGTCACAAATCCCAAAGGATGTAAGCACTGATATTAAAAGACAAGAGAGGTAGACAATCAAGAGCTCTATGAGACTTAAGGATCTCAGCCTCATGCAGTATCTTTTGCTAAGCAAGGTTTCTACTTTTACGGTCTTCTCTGGACCCAGGATCCCCCAGCCATTTAATACAAAAGAGGAGGGAGGGAGAGAGGGAGGGGGAGGGAGGGAGAAGCTCCATGTCTCTGTTGAGATTTTCAGGAAATAATACCTGTGTGCTGAGATCTCATTGGCCAGAACTCTCATCATGGGACCAACTCTGACTTATAAGAAGATACAGAATGGGTTTTATATCTGGTAAGCAAAGGATCCTGAAAGAGTGCCAGGTTCCCTTTATTAACCAAAGTATAAAGTTTTGATATTTATAAAAATGTTGTCACCTCTAAGAAATGAGTATCTATCACAAAACAAACAAACACACACCACTTTCACCTTTGTCAGTGAAAGTTGAACACAGGAATTACAAAGAAGACTCACTCAGTAAAACCCTGGAAGAGATGTCCAAAATGTAAGAAGAACTACATTCATGGCTACTGAGATCACAAAGCAAAAGGTGTTACTTCTACGTTTACTGATGCTTACAGCAAAACCTAATGTTAAGTAACATTTGGCTTCCATCTATCCTACATGTGTGTGATCAAACCACTATTTACATTCTTCAAAGACCAGCTTGTGGGTCAAGGATACTGAAAGCAAGGTACTGGTAGTTCAGGCCATAAAGATAGCATGTTATGGTTTATTGCTACAGCAAGCTATGAAGGATTAGTGGCTTTCAGAGTAAATGCTTCCTAACTGCACCTGCTATGGCCAGTTTCCAGCAACAGGACACTTAGCCCACAGATGGGAAGCACTCTTAAAGCTTGACTGTGGAATTGACTGCAATAGAAACTGTGCCCTCATTATACACAAGGGGTCAATCTAAAATATTAACCTGACATTTGGCTTCTACACCTTGAATGTACACACCAACTATTAGATACTGGAAGTGGGTATAATTTTTTTTTAAAACGGATCATGTTCCAAGACAGGCTTTGGATTATCTCCAATTCTGGGTTTAAATCTCAGATGTATATTGCATTTACCACACTCTATATAACCATATTCTATATAGAATTATATATATGAAAAATATAGAACTTAATAGGCTTTATGTTCTGTAGCATGTTTAGCATGAGTTACATAATACATCATATATACTTAATATCTAATAAATCTCATGCAAACCTTATAATCTTCTTCTGTCTTCCAAGTTACCCAAAAACTAGTTCAGCTCACCATAAATTGTACTATACAATACACCACCTTTGTTTTGAAATTCTCTGGATATTTTGCAATTCAAATGTATTCTCTATATTTGATCTGATACCACTGTCTCCACCTACTTAAGACAATGAAAGAAAGGAGCACAAGAAGTCCCTTTCATCAATAATCTAGTTTCAAGGACACCAGGAGATTCTAAAGATATAGGCAGAGAAGCCTCAGAATGTAACCACTGTACAGTACCAATTATTGAGCCATTGGAATAATTTAGTAATACTCTGTGGCTAAGCAGGATGAGGAAAAGATAGAGAGGGTGTTAGCAAATCAGACACAGGTGAGCACATGTTTAGCTCCATTTGATCTCAGATACCTGACCCAAGCAAGCACTGCCATCATTTGTTTTTCAGAAATGCAGCTTTCTCCAAATTAAACTCTGTGGACAACAGCATCAATATTTGTGCCCTACCCTGACCCCAATCAGTCCCAAAACAGCTATATTGCTGAGAGCCATTAAGCTTTCAAACCCAAATTCCATGAGCTTAGGTTTTATACCATAAATCAACAACTTATAAAATCTACAGTCTTCAAAGAATTCTCCTAAATTTTATGATCATCAAGGTTTACTGTTTAAGGCAAACACTCTCTCTGGCATCTGGGGATTTTGTTGATATTATCTCCTCTTACTGGGAGCTTGATGTGACAATATGTCATGTCCTCTATCTGGATCCACTGTAGTGCATATTACTTCCTTCCCATTTGTTGTCTGTGTAGCTATTCTCACATGCCAGTCTGAGTCATACAAGGCCTGGCTCTGAGGAACAAAAGTCCATGGAAAATATTTAGCATGATGGTGTTTTGCTTTAAGAAGAGGTGATGTTCGTAATTGAACATTTCCTCCTTCACGATGCATTTTAGTTTCTGTACCTCATCTCGTGGAGGTTTAAGTACAACACTTGACTCTCAATGACATGCTTTGAGAACTCTGAGTACTAGAACTCATGATCTCAGAACTAGAGAGTGAGATAAATGGGCTCAAAGTTGAATAGGCATGATCTTCACTCTAGTCTTACAGTACATAACCCAGTGAACTCAAGTCATGGACACACATCTGATGCAAGGAGTGACACAGAACCTCTATCTGCAGCACTCAGTACTGAAGTGCACACCACTACTTCCCAGAAAGAGCCTCTAGCTCCTTTTTAGACTACGAGACCCTACAATAAACCCAGGAATCACAGCATCATAGCCAGCTCCTCTTCAGTGGCACCCTCAGCTAAAGGGTCTTACAGGGTGACAGATAACAGTTTTGATGAGGCTTAGAAGTGTGTATCTCTCCTCTGACCTGAAGTTCCTCAGCCACAGGCCTCAAGTCATAGATAACATTCTGGCTGACGACAAAAGTACATTATCTGGGTGTTTCTACTGCCTACATTTCACAATGCACTGATATTTCCTCATAGCTCTCTTCTTGCCTATTCTGATAATTCAAGTTGTTCAGTTAAAAAATACTTGAAGTCTCTCATAAAGCAGTATGCAATATCAGGCCCCTGTGAGACGAATGGGCCCTGTCTCTCACCTCCACATTCTTCTAGTCCCCTGGTGAGCCCTCATATGCTGGGCCTGACCTTTTCTCCACTGGACATATTGTTTCCTTGCTCTGCAAGCATGCTAAACAGGTTTCTGCCTCAGGACTTCTGCACCCATAGCCTCTGTTTGGAGCAATATTCATGATGTTCCCTTCATGAGCACATTATCTCAAAAGTCACTCCTCAGTGAAGCTCCTTCTGAGGAGCCTTTTATAGGACTACATACTCTCCTTCCCCTAGAAAAGTGGTTCTCAACCTTCTTAATGCTATGACCCTTTACTACAGTGTCTCATGCTGTGGTGACTACCAACTATAATATTTTTTCTAGTCAGTATTTTCAGACAGATTCATTTGCATGTTCTTCTCCAAACACTGAATGTCTTTGGAAATCTTGCAAACTTTCAAAATGCATGAATATTTATTGTGATTAAAATTCAGTCCACTGCAAGTTAAAAATTGCAGTCTCATATCTCATTCAGTCTCTCCCTACTGCGAGTGATTAGAAAGTATTACTGTTATGAATAATAATATAACTATTTGATATTCAGGATATATGATATGCGACCACTGTAATCACGATCCACAGGTTGAGTATCACTGCCTAGAGGCTTCTTCTTTCAACTCTTTTATTTAAAAGTTCAATAACCATACATTATCTCATTTTTGTATTTGTTTTATTTGTCTGTCTCTATCATCAAAGAACAGTCCACATGGATGGGAATTGTTGCTTACTGACCAATCACCAACAATAAACACTGGCCAGTAGTTATCTGAATGAATGAATAAATCAATTCATGATCTTTCTGAGGCTTGATTCTAGCAGTCTGAGTTACTGTGAAATGTTTAAAAAAATACAGAAATTGTTGGGCTATAGGCATCAAAGTATTCTTTCTCTATCCTAATTGCTTTCTAATTCATTCAGACTAATATTATTCTTCTGTCTCTTCCATATTTTCATATTTGCTGCCATGGACCTACCCAGGAAATAGTTATTCCTTTTTTGCAATTTAATTACTTGTGGAAGTCTGTGTCCTTGAAGGATACCTTTTCAGTTAAACTCTCCTGGAACTGGTACCATATAATGACATATTTCCTAATTTCAGGAGGTGTATTATCTTCACTCCAAAGGAGACAGTGGCCAATATCATTGTAGTTAGAACCCTGTGTAGCCAGTTATGGAAGTAAGGTTCTGGTTCTTTAGGTCATTCTACAAGGCCCTTGCTGCAAACAGGAGCTGTGTTTACAATCTCTAGTGCTGTGGGCACTTATACCTCGATTTATGGTTACGCTTTGTTCAAGAATCTAATTTCACCCAATTGCCTATATTTCATGGATAGGTGCCATACACATCAAGGATCAGTAAGTCACAAGACATTCTACACCAGTGTTTGAGTTGAGTTCTTTTATTTTATGTGATGTTTCAGTAATGGCACAATAATGGAAAATGCATTTATCAATAGAGCCAGGAGTTGGTTGCTTCTTTTATCTATAACATCCCTATTCTATACCTGTTACTAAATGGCCTAAATAATTCTCTGGCCAGCTTTCTTTTAAAATGATATTTTAATGATTGTTTATACTTGAACTCACCCAAAGTTGCCCCACTTTTCAATGTCTAGCCCCACCCCTTCCCTTTTGCTGGCCTTTACTTGCCCTGCATCTCCATCAGAGCCATGCAGCATGCATGCTTTATAACTTACCTTCACGCTACAGTCTCAGCTCCACATTTAATGTGATAGGCTTGGGCTTTACCAATAGCTGCTTACTTGAGAACTGCTGCAATATAGTTTATGTACAAAAGGCTTCTTGTTATGTAATTTGTGATTCCTATAATGTAAACTTGGACAAACTCAAATACTAAGATTGAAACAAGTTCCTGTGTCTTAGTATCAGAATTTTCTTAGTGGTGGTAGACATATTTTATACATTACATTGAAATATATTCATTTAAATTTATTTTTAGTATGATGATACATCAAATATGCAGATTCTTTTTAAGAGACTTTTGCGACATCCCATCATGACTGCAAGTTGAACTCTTTCATAGGAACTTAGTTTTGAACTGAGTGTCCAGAGGATGCCTTCAAACAATACAGATTGCACGAAATAAAAACATAAAAAAGGTCATTTACCTGAAGTCATATGCTGAATAGTCTTTGATTGAAACTCCAAACTTTGATCGGGAAAAGTAGCGACACAGGCCATTTTCTGCCTTGAATGGGTATTCTGCATCTTCCACCAACTTCACCTGTGTCTAGAGGAAACAAGTCACAGAATGTTCACCACCAGGTGCTTTCAAGGATAAACAGAGATTACTTCAGTACAGTTAAAGAGGTCAGGCTACACCCAAGCAGCAGCCCGTGGGCAAAATTGGATCTTAAGGTTCTAACGAAAATCACCAGGTGCTTGTACCACACATCAAAGAAAACATGAACCCTTAACTTTTTCTTGTGATTTTTTTTTATACCTTCCCACTCTAGAACCACCATAGATATGTTAAAAAAAAGTCTTGTCAGCCTTCTCGTGAGGGCATATTAGGACAACACACTTTCCTTCCCAAGCCCCCAATACTGAGGCCACAAAGCTCTGAGGCCAGACAATGACCAAATATTTTTGCCATGGCATCTCTTGATGTGCTGCATGTTTCATGATTGTCTGTACAGGCAAATATGCTGGGCTTATTCAAAGAGTGGAGGCACAATCATTGTTCCGTAGTGTCTAGAGCATCACTGGATGTAGATGTGCAGTGGTTGCCTGTAAAGTGAATATGTAATGTGAGGGCATTTGAGTTCGGACACCACTGACTTGGAGACTTTTACAGTGGCCTCTTCCTTTCTTATTTCATGCCATTCATGGTGGCTGTGTAAGAGTTTCAGTTAGAAAATGTCAAACCTAGAGTGGGACTAAGCTCTGAAGTAGGTCAAGGGCTTAACATCCATTTTTGTCTGGCACGATGATTCCTTCATTCAGTGCTTATTTGTTTGCCTATAAAGAGTTATAAATCCAGCTGACATGAAGTATCTCTCCTAACACTGTCATTCAGGATGTCTACGGAAACCAGTAACTGTGTTGCTAATCTTTCAGAGACATTATGTGACATGTTTCCACATGAGAATTACCCACTAAAGATGAAGTAATCCTTCTGAAGCTGAGTTTAAGATGTCTTTAGGTTTTGATATATTGACGAATAACTTGTCTGGGAGCCATTACTTCTAATATTTTCAGGGTCTGTAATTCTGTGGAGGTCTGGCCTAATCAAAGCTGGCCCTGGTTTGATTCCCTACAAGTGCATCTTTCCCCTGATTAAGTCAGTCAAGCTTTGTCTACTTAGATTTCTGACCACTTAACCTTGCTTAATAGAAGAGTGATTAGATTCTGTGTACATAGAACATAAGAGGAAATCAGTGATTCAGAAAGCTGAGACTGTTACCTCGTTTAGCCAGCTCAGGGCACCAAGAGGAGAGCCACCGCTGCAGCCATAATTGTTATAGGAACAGTCGATGACCTGCTGCACGCTCAGGAAGTTCAGAGGTTTCCCTTGGATGGCACAAGCTGATTCTATTGCACCCACCACGCTGAAGGCCCAGCATCCTCCACACTGCCCAAAAGACAGGGTAGTATAAGCTAACACACAGTGTCTGCATTAAACTTATCAGTGTCTCTAGATATAGTGATATAAAGAAGAAAAACAATAACAAAGTTTTCAGAAAGGAGAAACTTATATAATAAACATGTCAGCAATGTCCCTATTATCAAGTAAGTTAGCAAGGCTAATAAATTAGGAGAGGCCAAGAAATCACTTGGAGGCACTGGTTGGTTTATGAATAGTCAGTAACTTCAGCTTATCAATCACTGTTTCTCAGAAAAGAATAAATGAACTGCTTCTAAGGAAAGGAGGAAACCTGTGGAATGAAATAGGATACACATAAAAGTTTCCACAATCCATAGAAAAGCAGGGAAGAAAGAAAGGGGCGGGGAAGAGGAACTTAAAATCTGGCTGAACCATATCCATCTACTGTAGAGCTAGAACAGTGAAGTCTTGAATGTCCTTTGGGGTGATTCTCTAAGCCACACTGTGGTATTTAGTGGTTTTATTTAGTCCTCTAACCTCAGTGTTCACAACACAGGAAAATAGTCACCCACTGAAAATAGACTGATCTCCAAATGTGTGTATGACTGGGGACAATACATCCAGAACTAGCATGAAATCAAGCCACATAGGCAGCCCCTACAGAAACTCACTACTACTGAGTCCTTCTGGGAAGAACTGGATTCATGTAAACCCCCACTACCTATCACCATATATGCAATGACAAATTCAGTGGCTGGGTAGTAAATTTCAATAAACAACCATGAACACTGAATCCAAGAACTAGGAAAAAAACATCCTAACTAGACAGAAATTAACACACCAGGGTGTGCAAAGCACTTCACTTCCTCTCCATAGGGAAGGGGAAAGGATGTACTGATATTTCTAGTGCAGGAACCCAGTAAGTGCCTGGGTGGCTGTAGATTTGACTTTCTGTTTTTGGGTACATTACCTGTGCTGGGATGAAATACATAGCAGTAAGAAGTGGGGGAGGGGAGTGCATATCCTAAACTTCTACAAACTAGGTGGGCTACTATGCATTACAAGTCCCACCCACCCCATAGAGTGCTACTATTTTCTTTCTGCCTTGAGATAACTCTCCACCCGTGACTTCACAATACTCTGCAAATTTCTCTCTCAGCACCCATATCTGGAAGCATACTGTGGGTCTTTTTCATGCTGAATTGCTGTATGTAGACATTTATTGATTCTTCAATGAGCAAAAAAAAAAAAAAAAAGTATCACCGTGTTTATGGATCTGAGTCTTTGTTTATAAAATGTTTCACAAACCATTACAAACTGTGACATGATCTATTTCTCCCCATCGACTCTTCCTTTACTATCAAACTTTGGACGGAGCTGATCTGTAATAAGTGTTTGCAGCCTTGAAGTTACACTTGATGGACTTTGAAGGATCCTGGCTAGGTGCTATATGGCCATATAAGGAATGGGATTAAAAATCCAGACAGTGTGTGGGCAGTGTCATTTTCCTTTACTGTGCCCTTTCCTTTTGAGTCACTTACACAGCCAGTAATTGTGTTTACTTTCCACCTGTTAGTCCACAGGATTCTTGGTTTGTGTAGTGTGGTTACTGGGATGTATTCCTGAGGTACTGTGCTGAGGAGTCATAGATAGTCATGGATGAGTGAGCATACCCAGGCAGCTTTAAAAGTCAGGGCTGGATAACTGTCGCTCACCCTTCAAGGAGCTTTTTCTTTCATGATAGATAACAGAGGTTCCATTTTACCTAGAAATGTCATGAGTTTCTTGACTGAACTTGACCTTGAGCTCAGGCTCAGACAGTGAAGATCCAATGGATTCAGAGCTTACCATCTTCTGGTTTCTCACTTGATTTACCACATGCTTATCCCTCCAATCAAATCTCAATGGCAAGGAAACATTGGGGATGAGTGTCTGTCCTGCTGCTGGGTATCTGGGAGACCAGGCAGGTTTGCTGCCTAAATACATAGCTGAAGATAAAGAAAACAAGACAATCGAGAATGTATTACATGAAGGGCTTCTCTGGAGGGGAAGACATTGTCAAGAAAAAACAATAGCTGTCCAGCCAACCTGTCACATGAAATTTTTCCTCTGTGTTTCTCTGTAACGCAAAAATACATTTTTACTGAAAGCCAAGAATGTAAATTTCTACAGTAGGACTGGTGGTGATGTTACATGACTCCATTGATAGAACTGGGCCAGCAGTTATACACATACAAAAATGTGTATAACTGACATTGTTTCTGTTATTATTACTCATAAACCATGAATATTCTAAACAGAATTGGTGCTACAAAACTACCAATGTGAGGAGACAAGTGCAGCTTGCAGCTGCATGGATGCTACCTATATTGCTGCACGGATGTGCTGTATGGATGTGCAAGTAATCATATTTAATTCTTGAACAATGGTTAGCAGAGAACAGCCCTTAGCTCACTTCAGTATGCTCAGCATACCATACGCCCTTTAAAGCTGGTATTTAAAAGTATTACCATCACACAATGTAAAAGATTTCCAATGAAATCATTCCTTAATTAGACAAAGGCGCTAGAATTGGGAAATCAATCAATAGTACTTTCGATCTTACCTTTGAATTCTTCAGGAAACAAATAAGAAAACTGATTTATTCCATAGAAGGCAGTGGAGTTTTCATACGAGAAAGAGTTCAAGTATCGATGCCTATTAATACTTTCCTGAAATAATGAAAGCAAACTTTTAATGTTTACTGTTTCAGCTCTCCAAAGCCATAAATGTATAACTCACTTGGAGGGATTTTGGGTACAAAAGTCAAACTTGGTTTTCAGGCTGGGCAAAGTATGCCTTATGAAACTTTAATTCTTCCCCACACATGCTGAGACTATCACACACATATTTTTTAAGGTGTTGACAAGCACTAGACACTGGTGATACACTGTAATTAAATAATTATGAATATAAAATGTGTCTTCCACATATTTGTTTTTCTCTATGCAAAGTAACGAAGCTTGGAAGGAACTAAGTTGATAAATAAATGAAGATGTCCAAGTGTCTTAAAGTTGGATTCAGGTTTATTTCATTTGGAAAAAAAAGGCTTTAGAAAAGATGCAGTTCTGGGGGTCTCCACAGAAGAAGACCAGGTTTCTAAAAATCTAGATGCAAAGAAAACATAACTATATTTTATCATAATTAATCTTAGGCTTGCCTCTTCTATAAAGATGCTTATATTCCCCAAACACGGGCTAATCTTGTAGGTTACATGGAAATTCAGAGGACCACTATTTTCATTGGTGAGTGCACAAGTTGACTTATGCACTGAAGTGTTAATGTGTATGATTCAGAAACCAATAAAGAAAACCAGAACACATGCATCAGTCTGACTTATTACTATGTCACTCAGACTGAAGACATGCCTGAAACACAATAATTTCCCACTAACCATCTGAATATAAAGAAGACAAGACAATGAAGAATGTATTACACTAAGGGATATATTACATAATATCTGCCATCAGTTTGTGTTTAGCAAGGCCATGGTTGAAACTCATTGTTCTTTCTTATTAGACATCACTAGAAGGATTGCTAACCAGAGAATTTTCAAAGTTCTTTTGAGGTTCAGATACTTACTGTTGGTGAAGTAAAGTTTTGAAAATAATCTGCACTAACATATTGAAAGATAGAACTAAATTTATAAGGTAATTTTTCCATGACACAAATGACAACAAAAGCCACTGAATGGTAAATGCAACAAAATTTACAGGAATCAGTCATAAGATGGATTGATCATTTTCTCAAACAGGAGAAAACAGGGCAGGAATGGACAATGCAGACTGTTTGTAGCATGTGGCAGCCATGGGAATATGCATGACAGGCCTCCATCTGTAGGGTTTTAGCTGTTGGTGGCTGAATTGTTAGGAACCCACAGTAGGCTGCTGTAGTTGCTATGGTGACAAACACCTGATGCCTAAGTACAAAGTTTGGCTATATATAGGCGACACAAAAAAATCCCTTGATAGATAATTCTTAAATATTAGCCACCTAATGACTTTTAAAAACTTTCAAACATCTCTTAATCTAAACAGAAAAAGACAGGACTAATCTCACAACTGCCCTGTTTCCCTATGTTATTCAGGGTCAGGGTTACATTGCAGTCTAAGATTTGATCCTGGCACTGTCCCCATTCTCTCATAGGTATGTGCCTATGATGAGGGTAAAAGGTGAAAATAATACATAAATTACCAATATCAGGAATAAAAAATCATGACTACAGTGCTTCTGGCATTCTAATTATTTTGATAACTTTGTGCTAATAAGTTTTATAATTTGCATGTAATGGAAACACTATTTCAGAAACAGATTACTGAACATGTAAGAAATAGAAAATATTAATCATCTTTATATCAATTCACGGCATTAAAATTGTGATTGAAAAATGACCCAGAAGGAAAACTGTAGTTCTGCATGGCTTCAGTAGTAAATTCCATATAATTAGGAAAGAAATGACAATGTTATGATTTTTAAACAAGGAGGAAGAATATGTTTTAACCTAAACAAGACCATGTTACCAAGATTCTAAACCAGAAAAGAATATCTCAAGAAAACAGGACTACACATGAGTAATTCTAAATGTAAGTGTAAAATTCTTAAAGAAATATTATCAAATCAAACACCACAGCATTTCAGACAGACAATACATCATGATCTAGTGAAGCAGTTACAAAAATTGTACACTGATTACCATAGGAAAGCATATCAACCTAATGAATCATTTTAGCAGAATAAGGGAGTAAAAATGAGACAAAATGACATGATGTTCTTCCCTAAGAAGATAGCATGTTTGGTGGTTTGTAAAGCTACATCTATCTGGTTACCAATTAGTTATAATAACAGTAATAAAAGAAAAAATATAAAGTTGATCCATTTTAAATAGTAATAGAGCTAACTAACTATAAAAGAAGAAAATACAACTGACAGATCTGCTCTAAGATGTGGATCTCACAGAAGCAGCAGCAGCAGCTCCAGAGGACTTTGGCACACATTCAATTTGTCCAACCAGTTGCAGAATTCCACAGGTCAGTCTTGTTACTACCCCTGAAATTACCCCTGCCCTTCCATAGCTCTCCACAGCCATGCCAGGGACAGTCTACTTCCCATTGCTGGTGTCCAGCCAAGAAAAAATATTCTCCTCTCTCTCCCCCATAACTTATATCACCTCCTGTCTTTCAATTCTAGTAACACTCAAAATTCTGAACTACCAGTTTCTGAATAATCACAATTCTTATGTGCACATACACATATACACACTTCATGGTGAAATAAACTGAAATAAACATCTTAACACTGAAATGCAATCTACAGGGACATATTCAACCTCTCTATTCCCCATTTTTCCCATTGACAAATTTGGTTACACTGCAAGAATATAGGAACTAATTAAATATGAGACTGTTGAGACTTATGTATATTTCAACCACTGGTAGAATGAGTGTCCAGTTAAACATCTCGAGCTGTATCTTCACCCTTAAAAGAACATTTTGATTATTAAAAAAAATCATTCAAAGATCATGCTTTCACCTTTCTTGTGTTAAAATGCAGCACGTATTTCTCATAGCACTACAAATGAAGACTAGTTATTGCAACAATTTGATACTGTATTTACAAAAAGTCAACAGAATAGTCTATCTCAGAGTACCTATTCATCCATTAGAACTCATCACTAATTTGCTTAACATGAGACTCACATTGTTTAAAATTATATTTTATTTCTAGAATTATCTGTTCTTTCCAGTCATTCTCCTTGTGGCCCTCAAATTTGGCTGCTGAAGCAAATTTCCTAAAACCTCAGCAACTCTGAGTCCACATATATGTCTTGTCTCATCACATCAAAAGCCTATGTCTTAGGACAGACAGCAAAAGATCAGTGAGTAATTTCTAATATCATCATGTACAAGGCACACAAACACAGCTCTAAAGCTACACATCAAAAGCCTATGTCTTAGGACAGACAGCAAAAGATCAGTGAGTAATTTCTAATATCATCATGTACAAGGCACACAAACACAGCTCCAAAGCTACAATGCTGAAGTAAATGATCTAAGCCAGAGGTTCTCAGCTGTGGGTTGTGATCCCTTTACAAGTCAAAGACCTTTTTACAGGGGTCACTTATCAGATCCTGCATATCAGATATTTACATTATGATTCTTAACTGCAGCAAAATTACAGCTATGAAGTATAGCAAAGCATAATAATTTTATGGTTTGATGTCACCACAACAATAGATATTTTATTAAAGGGCAGAAGCATTAGGAAGGTTGAGAACCACTGATCTGCACCTTTTTCAGGAGATCTTGCTTGTGGCAGAATCTCATATACACAGCACATAGTCTATCATAGAGCTGTACTCCAGCTCTTAGATTTGAATCACAATTGCATTTAAGAAGGAAGCCATGAAGAGGAAATCAGACAGACTTTATGAAATAAAAATCAGAGCTGATAAATCAGAAGCGCTTTGAATAGATACAATGAAAAAATAAGTAGTTACCCACATTGTTTTATATTTAACTGTGTTTACTTGATTAATATATCATAGCATATCAGATTCCTTGGTGGAAAAGAATCTAAAGCTAAAAAATTTCCGCTGTTATTTTTATAAGAGAAACTTGCCTTTTGGATATTGGTAATTACCACACATCTTCAAACCTCTTCAATTATCACTGCATCTTAAGATTCTGACTCAGGAAAACTCTTTACTTTTTCAGTGACTTCTGACAGCCAAGCCTCTATACCTTTCAATCACTTAAACTTGCTTCTGTGTGCAGGCATGCATAAATGCATAGACATGTGTGTATATATATACATATATATATGTGCATAGGCATGAATGCAACTGTATATATGTGCCAACATTCAGTGTGTATGTATATGTGTTTTGGCATGCATACATATGTATTCAATATGCATACATGCTTATGAGGGGGTCATATACCCAAACTAAAATATATTTGTGTGATATTCCTATGCAACCCTTTTTATATTCTAATTTGCAGCTTTACTGGCCAAGCTAGATTTTTGGACATTCATTCAAGCCCATATCAAAGAAGAAAGGCAATGTTTACCAAAAGTCAGAACAGAGAGGGCTGAACCCGATAGTGATAAAACATGATTCTGCTGATAAGAGCTCTGAGCTGTTCTCAAATGGAGATTAGACTAAAGTTTTAAAATTTTTCAGAAACCAGCAGTTTTCTGAGAGTTCAGAAATCCTCTCATTCCATTTGGGGTATCTTAACTATCCAAACCTTCCCAATTATGGGAAACAATAAAGTAGAAGCTTGCTTGGTTAATGATAGTTGACAGACACAGTGTTTTTCAAAAGTGTCTATCCATGGGGTGCTGGGAAGGTCCTCAACTGACCCCAAAGAGGAGAATTGTCAGGGAAATTTTTCTTGCTGATTGTTAGTAAGAAGAATAAATTGAATATATACATTTTTCCTTTTTGTATGCTCAATAACATCCAGAGAAGGAAGCAAATCCTGAGAATCAATTTGTTGAGCTTTCTGTTCTCTAAGCAGGATGTTCACAGCTATGAGCACACTAAACATACAGCTGAGAGTTTATAGGAAGGGTTGGCTAAAGCGAAGCGCTGGTCTAACCTGCTAGCTCTGCATGAAGTACTTGATTAATTAATGGGTATAAATGGGCATGTGATTCTCCTGAAGTTACACAACCAGCACAGACTGGAGGGACATTTACTTTGTAGGCTTTCTGATGATTTTATTAGCGGAGAAGACTATTGAAATTGGATGTCTTTTCCCCCATTGCTATCTACGCTTTCTTTTATTCCACTCTTTTTTTCCCCTACCAATATAAACAAAGATAGTCCGTTGAGATGATGCTCCTATTTACAGCACATGCACTTCATCTTTGTTTATTTCAGATTCAGAGATACATTTTCATTATGTACCATGGCTAGTCTTGAACTCTATGGCTTCAGCGACCCTCCTGTCTCTGCCTATCAAGTAGCTAGAGCTATGTGAATAAACCCCATTGAACATTTTGTAAGGTTTTTTTTTTTTCAGTACTCTGATCTCATTATTTGTTAAGATTTTATCAGTCCTCACTGAACAATCCTAAAGTATGGTGGACAAAAATTCATTTCCACATATGCAAGTAAAATGTTCTCTCTGGAAAGGCCTTAGGTTTAGCAGATCCAGTAAATCTAAGAAGGAACAAGTACATATAGACTATACTCAACATGGAATCACTGCTCGGAGTTTATCTCAAGACATGGGAATTATAAACCTTAGATCCAGGACTCCTAGATGAAAATTATGTTATCCCATATTACAATGGAGGACTGCTTACATGTGTTTTTATTAATGGATAGAATCTATTTTCTAATGTATAGGACTTGTATTATTTTTTAAAGAAATGAATTATAGTGCCCTGACATATATAACATACATTTTATTTCTGACAGTTCATCACATTTATCAAACTTTCTAAGTACTATGACAATTATTGTGCACTACTATGACCAACTTACATATTACTGTGAAATGTACCCTTGTCATATAATTTCTAAGAGTCTTCCACATATATTATTTTTTCACTAAGGAAACTACACCAGTCCTAATACAGAATAAATGACACATAAATAGTTGAATGTGTAGATAGATGGCCAGAAGGACACATGAACAAATCTAATTTGCTAAGTATTTTAAAGATTTTTGCTATATTTCCATTTAGACACTGTGTGCTTTAAACTAAAAGTCAACAGAAAGTATCTGGGGAACAGTACTACCTCCAAGTCACCTCTTATTTGTTTTCAAGCAGCCACAGATGAGGAGTATTTGGAAAAGATATTCCAGGTGTCTGTGGCTCACTCATCATAACCACTCATTTAGAAACACTATAATAATCTACTTATATATAAATAAGATGGACTACATATACAGTTTATTTAAAATGTCGCATGAACCATTACAGTGTTAAGGTAAAGTTCCTCTGTAAAGTCACATGTTCAGTCGTGTGTCACTATCATTCTAAAGGGTGTATGAAGATAGTTTTTGTTTGATACATCATGGCATCTACAGTTCCTCTCCCCATAAACTAAGAATGCAGACTGCCTTTGGCTAAAGTTGGAGGGCTCTCAGACCTGGTATTACCCTGTTTCCCAAATGCAGTGAGATGAACAGACTTCTTTTAGAACATGCTTCATGTAGCTCTCTACTGCTACAGGCTCAACACTACAACCCCATAATCTAGAACATTGAGCAGAAATGATATTCCCTCTGTTTAAGTGGGTCATCTTGGGTAAGCTGAGTCTCAGGTCTGCCTTTCACAGAAAAAAACAAATGAAAATAAAGGGGATAAAGTGAAGAGCATCAGCTAATGCTCATACCTAGGGTTCACATCCAAGAGGCAAAAGCCAACTCCACATTGTAGGAGTGCTGACCCTTCTTTATCAGTATCCTATGAGGCATCCCAAAATAAACCACGGAGGATTCTTTTCTGGTGGGAGTGCCATTAGCTTTCATTTATGGAATATTCTGAGGAACTGACAGTGCTTCATTTCTCAATTTTACTTTATGGCATACTTTAATTTTTTTTTAACTTCATTATGAAACAAATAAAACTTCTAGATTCTATACACAACTTACTCTGTAAGAAAGCAGTAGAGTCTCAAATAGACTAATCCAATAATTGAAATAATTTTGTAAAAAGAAAGCTTTTTTAGATTTATAAACTGCATTTTACTTACCATATATCTTAATCCATACAGTCAGAAGAATCCATCTTAATGCCGATGGTCACCAAAGAAACAAAACCTACACTGCCCAACTCTCTGGTTGACATCCCAGAGTGTTCCCAGTTTACAACTATAACTTAAAGACTAAATGCTCAGAAAAATGAGCATCCAGCCTATCAAACAAATTCTTGCTAGTAGGAACTGCTTGGAATCCTGCTTTTGGTGTTCTTAACCCAATTTTTAATATATATTAAGATTTGGAATGTTTTCTTTAACTTCCAACATTCTAGTTTGCCATGTAGATTCTTGGTTGCATTTCTCTGTAAAAAATAGCATTTTCTTCGCAGTTACAACCTCTTTATGGGTTAAGTATGAGTAGACAGGGAGGAGGGAGGCTGAAGGCTGCCTGGGAGAAGTCGGGAGGGGGAAGGGAGTTGGAACAAGGGGATACATGGATAAAAAAAGACTTTATTTTATAAAAAGAAATTTAAAAAATAAAATTATAATTTGTAAGCACAAATTCTATTTTATAATGTTTTGTCAGTGACTGTGACTGTTAATCTCAATTATCCACTTACTGGGATTTGAAATCACCATGAAAATAAACCTGTGGGCACTTTATTAAGGATGTTGGTAGATCAGGGTAACTGAGAAGGGAAGAAAATCACCCTAAACTTATGACATGAACCATCCTGGGCTGGGGTCCTGGATCAAATAAAAATGATAAAGTGAGGAAGGCCACACCAGCCATGCCTCTTTACTTCCTGGCTGTTGGTGCAGAGTGGCAAGCTGCAACATGATGATGACAGGCCCATCCTGATGGACTGTCCCCAGAAAGTGTAAGCCATAGACTCCTCTTTCTTTCTGTTGTTCCTATTAGGCACTTTGTTTCAGCAATAGAGAAAGATATTATACACTTACATTGTTGGTCTCCAATACTCAAGATTTAAAAAAATAATAATCTATTTAGCCAATGAACACACTGTCAACACCCATGACACGAACTATTTCTTCACTAGGAGATGAGGTCAAGGACAGGACTCAGTAACACACAGTCTAAGGACTTCAGTGAGAAACACACAGTGCTTTTGGGTTTGGTAGCAAGAAATGAACTCAAAAGCAATAAATAGGAGAAGAAACCAGCACGTTTTGGTTTGAATAAAACACAAGAGTAGCTGGGGCCAAAGAAGGCCTGACTTTCTACTCCTGAAGCCTTCCAAGCCAAAGAGGAAGGAGCAGAAGCCAGCAGAGCTATAGAGTCTCCCGGAAACTTCAGAAAACAAGCAGCTAACTGGAGAAACACTAGATAGAACTCCAGCGAGCAACTTTACTGAATTCGGACTGTCTCACTTGATTTAGACAAGTGAGCTTTCATTTCTAATAAGATCGTGATGGCATCTTTTTAGATTCAAAAATGTGTCAGTCAGTATCCAGTGTAGGAACTGAGGTCAACTGTGAATCTGTATTCCAGTTAGTTTTCCTAGTTGCTGGGGAAAATATATCCATGGTCAGCTAATTGGTCTGTTTCAGAATTTCAAGGCTGGAGTATAAAATTGAAGGATTATTATGAAAACTTTTCAACAACCCAAATTAAAGGCATTGACATGTTTCCTTCTGTTCTATGTCAGACAGTTTCCACCAAGTCAGAAAGAATTTTTTAGTAACATGGTACAGAATCCCAAGGTCAGGGAAATCATCAACCCAACTCAACAGTTTAGGGATCAATGAGCCTACTCCTGGAATTTGAACTTCCAGTTATTGGAGGAGGGAATTAGCGCCCCCTGCAGGCGTCTTTCTAAGTGATAGGTTTGTTGCGGGAAAGGAGAAATGAAACAGCTTTGGGATTCCTAAGGGTGCAGATTCCCCTTAGCTTTGCTTAGGACACATCTTTAGTGCTTTGGGTTCATCATGTACATCCCTGTACTGGGGCGCGCGGGGAGGGGGGAGCAAGGCTTTAGGCAGCAGCGTGGATCTCTCCCTAGGAGCCTCAGAGCTGGGGACAGGTAGAGGAGGGAGCTTGGTACCCGCAAGGCGGCCGCCTCCCGCTGGTGGCTCCGCAGCCAGGTCCAGGGGACCTCAAGGCCCAGACAGCAGCAGCATAGGAGCATGAGGCTCGCCCACCGTAGCTTCATCCCGGCGCCGGAGGACCTCCAAAGACAGCCTGCTTTCTCTTTCGTTTCCTCGGCTCCGCCCACTACCCGAGTCGGGCGCAGGCCCAGAAGTAAGAAGCTGCAGGGGTTTAGGCTCTTTTGTTTGTTTGGTGCTTGTTGCGATAATCTTGGACCTTGTGTTGTTACTCAGCTTCAGAGGTTAGCCTCTCATCTAGTATGAAAGAAACTAAGGCTTGATTTACACAGCAGCGTGAAGACACGAAAGATTGTCTTTCCTGCCATGTGGGATTAAGCCCATTATTTTTTTTCCAATCATTTCAAATTGAGTTTGTGCTCTTAGCTTGTGTGTAAATTGAATTCATCAGGTTTTATGCAGACATGTAATATGTGCGAATTTACACTGCGCTTTTCTAATATGGATGCTTAGAAATACATGACAAAATTGTACTGCTGCACAAAAATTTCTTTGCACACAATTTCTTTGTCTGTAATCTTGTGATCATTTCTGAGCTTGCAGAAGAAGGCACCCATTTCTGAAGTTTGTGATGAAATTTAACTAAAGTAATTCTTCTAAACACATCATTATATGCTGGACATGTTTTCTGTGCTTCTTTATTTCACTGTTAAGGTAGCTTTAATTATTTTTTTCTTGTTTTATTATGTTGTTTCCTTCTTCTTAGCTTATTTCATAACCCATAACACTTTCTTCTCCCTGCCTCAATTAATTGTTAAAATTAATAATAATTAAAAAAATCTTGCCTCCTCTTACCACAGCGCTCGTGAACAGAGAGCAGAATGAGCAAAGGGAACAGATGTGTCCAGTCATTATCCCTGGCTGGATTTAAGGAATTTTTGGTGAAGTGGGGCAGAGCTCTCTTTTAAGGAGATTGGGTGACTTAAAGATCTGTGATCAAGTATTACATACCACCGCTGGTGGCCCTAGGGAGAAGACCCTTCTCACGATAGCATATGCACATGCAGAGGCAGTGAAATTCTGATTTTGGAGTGACTCCTTACTGTGTTTTTGTTTTCTCATCTCTCTGTTTACATGCTCCTCCCACTCTTCTGTGCTCCTTTCTCTTGTTCAGAAGCAGATCCTTTGTGACCAGGTTCCCAGAAATGGGAAGGTCCTGCATCATTTCTGCCTCAGCTTTTGTCCCCATATGTATCTGAAAAAACAAAGTTCATTTCCTCTTCCCTCTTCGTTGATTAAATGTTCCCTCATCTTCAGATTTACTCTGACTGCCCTACTTAAAACAGACCCCCTTCCTGGTTCTCACCCAACTCCGTTCCATCGTCTTTAAGTATCAGTATTATTTAATCCATAACATTTTTCTGTAATGCCAGCCTCATTAGGACAAAGATTTATTTAGTTCAAATAAATTTTCTTTAGCCTGCAGAGATTGTCCTTTAGTTGACTGCTTTATAAATGTCCGAACTCAAAGGATTGTCAAAAGGCATGAATTGTCATCAGAAAACTAACTTTAGTTTAATAATAGCAAAAGAGAATGAGTAAACTACCAGGAAGGTTCCTTGTAAAAGGGTTGCTAAGGTTAGCAAAGCAGGAATCTGTGGGTTTGTTATCTCAATTACATCTGGACCACTAAACTTTCCAAGAGGAACATCATCTTACCAAGAAGCATGTGAAAAACCTTCCTGTCGCCTATCTTAATACTTATTACTACCAATTTTTGCATCCGAGAACATAGTTACTCCCTGTACCTAATAAAAAATAAGATATAAATCAGATGTGGGGGCTGCAGATGTAAGAGGGCCATGACATCGTCTACTGAGAAGACATCTGGAGGCCTTGTTTAAAATAGCCTTTAATGAGGCCCAGAGAACCAGGTTGATGGAATGTAACAGGGCTACAGTGGGTGCTAGAAGTAATATTCACTTTAGCTAAAATTTATAATAATTTATGAGCAAAGAGGCCTCTATCTTAGCTTTAATATTACAGCTTCTGTAGCCATCCCTATAGCTTAGGGTATGCTTCCTTGGCAACCACTCCCTAAACAAAGATGAAATGTTCAGAAAAGCAGCCAGAATTTTCTCTGAGACTGATAACCCTACTTTATCAGCCAGCTTTCTATTACTATAACAAAATACCTGACACAACTGATATATATACATATATATATATTTTAAAAAATGGCTTATTTTGGCTCTTGTTTATGAGGCTTGGTTCCAGTCTAAGATAGGCAGTCAGCTTCATTCTTTTTGGATATTTATCAGAAAGAAAAGATCAAGGCGGATATGGTAACAAGTACATGCATGAGCCTGGAGGCAGAGAGTAACTTCAAAGAGCATGCTCTGATGACCTAAAGAATGTTCACTGAGGTGTCCATTGTCTTCTAATAACATTACCTGAAGCCCAAGTCTTTAAGAGGGGGGCCCTCAGGAGACCTCTGCATCTGGACTACAGAATCAGTTAAGGTTCCACTTTTCACAGAGGCACTGGAAAAGCGATATTGAAGACCACGCCTTGCTATTTACAGCATGAGCTGTGTGACCATCAGTACAACATCTCATGCAAAAGCCTGAGAGAAGAAATCCATTTAGTGTATTCCATTGACCTAAAGGAAATAAATACAGATGTATGGAATTTAAAAAAGAAAAAAATATAAGAGTGGGTGACAGTAAGATAAATAATAAGTAAAGACCATGTAAGAATGAAATTACATTTGCTATATGATAAATACTCAATTATTTTAAGTGCCTTTAGAAGGGTTTCATCTGTGAGGAGTAGTAGTAAATATCTACTAATTTTTAGCATAGGTATACATGTTGTGCCATGTCACATGACACCCCTCCCCCCAACAAAACCACCATGGAGCTGGCTTCCAGAGGCAAAAACAAAGGTTTCTTTATTTGAGCCTGGGCAAAGACCTCGTCCAGTACTTCAATTATAGCTAGTGAAGAAGAAAGTCCCAGTCCTGATTACAAAGGGTTAGGGTTAGAGTTTTATATATATACCCACAAGTAGGGAGCCATATTCTTGCCATTCATAAGGGTACATAGAGTAAGGTAAACTTTTGAAATTATTGATCAGGCTATAGGTACAAAATTGTTAACAGATATAAAATGCTGACAAGATTTATGACAAGATATGGGATGTCTGCAGAAACACCTGGCTCTTGCTAAATTTTACTGCCATGCCTCCTGTTTGACTGTGTTTGGGATGCTTGCTTTGAATTCTGCTGTTTGAGCACATTTTTGGGGCTTGAGTTCAGCTCCTGTCATTGTATGGAGGCCTGTTCTCAGGATGGTGTTGGTTCTGCTGTTTCATACACATAGAAGGCAGTGGCATAAATGGCTAATATTTTATGGCTTTTGTGTGTTTGTGTGTGTGTGTGTGTGTGTGTGTGTGTGTGTGTGTGTGTAGGATTGATTTCCTTTAAGAACATAGCTACTGGTAGATGACTCAGGAGCCAGGAGATGCTTCCAGGAGATGCTCCCATACACAAGAGTTTATAGCCTGAAAAAATTGAACTTTTGAGTTTTAAAATTTTAGAAACAACCAAAAAAGAGAGAACATGAATTTGAGATAGGTGTGGGATGTGAATATGACAAAAATATGCTGTATTTATATATAACATTATCAAAATTAATAAAAATATTAAATATACAAAATACAGAGTAAGGCTTACATAGGGAGATGCTTGGAAGTTCCTTCAAACTTATATTAGTTATTTAGACTATGTACAAGAATAATCTTCAAACATAGGAACTCAAAATGCTCCATCTTGTGCACTCATTTCTATGGATTGAGTTCCAGGCACAGAGCTGGTTGTGATAGCTAAGGGTCACTGCTGGGGTTTCAGGCACTGATGAAATGTGCTTGCAGCCATCTAAAGTTCATAGGATTTGGTTTCAATCTGTAGACAAGACTTCTCATTGTCCTCAGATTTGGGTAAAGTCCTCAAAACTGTAACATCTCGATTTCTCTTCCAAAGCTATATGGGCATATTTTTTTTTCCTCTGGAGTGAATGAGTGCACATGCAGAGGATTAGCAAGGGAGTGAGTATTCAATATCAGCAGTCTTTAGTAACTCTGTTCTGAGTGCATTATCTTTTCTATCACAGAGACCAAACCTGAAACAACAGTGCAGCAGGGAGACCCAGACCTGTGGTGAAGTGGGCCACCATCTGCTACCATCTTACAAGTCAATTACCCTGCCCCTATTTTATGCATGCTATGAGTGATACTATAGGTCATGTGTGTGTGTGTTTAACATTTAACTAAGATATTAGTCATCTCCTTAATACTTCCCAAACCTTTATTATATTCAAATTCTTATTTACTGTGTTTTTACTCTCTGGAATCTTCTACATTTTCTTCAGTTATTAATCATTCTACTTCAGTCTTAAGTGGATTTTCTGTGATGTTGTTCTGTCTGGTTTTGCTCTTACTTAATAAATTCCTGTATTTATGATGATTTACCAATTACTGAGCATTATATTATATTATATTATATGATATTATATGATATTATATGATATTATATGATATTATAAATTCTAACTTTTCTCATGGTAGTAAGTCCCTACTTTAGTATCAGCATTTTTATTTGAAGAGGAGAAAACAGACGCCTGGGAACTTAGGCAACTTGCTCAAGGTTTTGTGTCCAATCACAAGTGTCTGCAATAGGAATCTATGGACTTGACACTAAACTTTGTCACACTACCAAGCAGTTCCTTATTGTCACTTTACATACTTCATAAAGCCCCATACCTTCTCAAGGGACACATATTTTTGCAATTAATGACTGCTAAAATTGCATGACATATGGACATCAAAACAAAGCTAAAGATGGTGAAATAGCTTGAGTCTGAGATAGGGTTGATGGGGAGGCTTAGTTGGAAGGACCATTAATTTAAAGAGATAATGATTCTTTATTTGATGCTTCCATGATCTCAGGCATTTTGGGTTCCTTCACAGTCTGGGTACCACAGAATCTGCCATAATGGTACTACTGGTAAGAAAGTATTTTGTCCATCGCCAGATCTTACAGCAGCCTGTAAAGTGGCACCTATCAGCCTCACTTTTCACAGAAGTCAATTGTCCTTACAGTGTTCAGGAGTTGCTTCAAGGTCCTGATTGACTTCTGAGCCCTACATGAGCCATTGACCCCAGATCTCATGGCTGCCATTCGATTGCACCAGGGTGCTTTGGGCATCCCCAATGTGTATCTTGCTCCTATCACAATTTTTATTTTGTGTCATGGTTTGTCTGTGAATCATACCTCTGTAGAGCTCCATGAACTTTCTCAGCCTTCTCATAGAGAAAAGGCTGACATTTGAGAATACCTGTGAGTAATTGAATCCTCCATGTGTTGAATTATTTTCTTCCTGTTTAATTTGTCACCCTATCTTATGGGGAGGATATCATTTCTCTAAGGAATTAATTACCTATAGTCTGTGTGAAAGATTTCATTTTATTGTTTTTTTTCCTGCTAATTAATTGCTTTTTCTGACTCTCTTTCATGTTGTAGTCTAATGATGTCCTGGAATTCATTATGTAGTCCAAGCTAGTTTTAAATTCCTGTTCTTCCATCTTTGCTGTTGGTTTCTGTTTTTGTTTCTTTTCTCTTTGGGGGCCCACCACCAAGCTCCCAAATAAATACATGGAGACTTATTTTTAACTATGAATGTTCTGTCTTAACTTGGCTTGTTTCTAGCCAGCTTATCTAACTTAAATTGTCCCATTTCTTTTTAACTATGTTTTGTCTCTGGACATTTTACCTTTCTTTATTCTATTATCTTTATTTTTCTTCTTACTTTATGGCTAGCTGTGTGGCTGTGTGGCTGTGTGGCTATGCAGAAGGTCCCTGGTGTTCTCCTTTCTTTCTTTCTTTTTTTTTTTTTTTTTCTAATTCTTCCACCTTTTCCCTAGAGGTCTCCTCCTATTTATTCTCTCAGCCTGACAACTTCACATATCCCTCTCCTGCTTAGCTATTGGCTGTTCAGCTCTTTACTAATCAAGTGTTTCAGACATGCAAAATAATGCAGCTTCACTGAGTTAAACAAATGCAACATAAAAGAATGCAACACATCTTTGCATCATTAAACAAATGTTCCACAGCATAAAAAAGTAACACATTTTCAAAATATATTTCACAACACATCTTCATCTTTGTGAGTGATAGGATTATATGCTAGCCCAATACACATGCGATTAATAATGCCATGTGTCTTAATAACTTTCCCAGTGGCTTTGAGAAAACAATGACAAAAGCAACTCTAAGGAGAAATGATTTATATTGACTCACAGGACAAGGGTTCAGTCTATCATGAAAGACAAGTCTGGAGGCAAGAGTTTAAAATAGCATTAATATAACACCTAGTGAGGAAAAGAGAGCCATCATGTGTAGGCTACTGTCCATCTTTGGTCCTCCATTTCTGTAGTTCAGTATCTCAGCCAAGAAAAAAAATGCCATCTACTGTAGTAGCATATTTCTGGTCCAGCTTTTCTGATCTAGCCCTGAGGTTCTAGCCTGCTGTCCCACAGAAACACACAGATGCTTGTATTAATTTTATGCTGATTGATCTAGGGCCTAGCTATATTACTAGCTAGCTCTTGCTCTTAAACTAACCCATGATTCTTAACTTGTTCAACCATGTGGCTAGGTACCTTTTCTCAGAGCAGCATAGTTGTCCTCTGCATTTGCTGGCTTCTCTGGCTTCTCTGCTCTGTTCTTCTTGTTCTCAGAGTTTCCTTATCTGGTAGCCCTGCCCACACTTTCTGTCTGCCTTTGACCAATCAGTGTTTTCTATTAAACCAGTAGGCAGGACCATTATTTACAATGGAACAGAACACAATTCAACTACAATCTGCAGAGAGTTGGTCTTCCCAGCTCAGCTAAATTAATCAAGATAATCCTCCATAGGCAAGCCCCAAAACACACCTTCTGGGTGGTTCTAGATTCTGTCAAGTTGACATTTAAAGCTAAATATCCCACTATGTATGACACACCTCTTTTAGTAATTTTTGCTGCTAATGGTGTGAATTGGGTCTCCACAGTCATTGCAATTGTCTTTATATCTTATATCGGTAACATTCCAGATAGATGATCAAAAGTCTCAACAAGAAAGCATTTCATATGAATATCTAAAGAAGTGATGTTCATTTCTTTGTAAATTAGCAGGGAAGAAAATACTGCATCATGGGCACCAGGAGTGAGCAGGAGTCCCTAACCTTCAAAAGTGTTTCTGTGCAGTTTCTCAGGAACAAGGAAAGGCAGCAAGATGAGCTGTCAGAAATGCAGGCCAACCCAGGACAATGTAGGATTCCTACACCCAGCCCCTAACAAAGAGGGAGAATAGCATTAATGAAAAGCTATAATGGATACCTTCTGTTCCTAAGAGTTAATAAGGGAAAATTGTGCTAAGAAAGACCTATAACCTTGATCAGTTTCTATGGAAACCACAGTCTGTTTTCATTCTAAGGCATTTGACTAAATATGAAGAGATGGAAGCTTTAGGCCTGCTTCAGGTATGCAGGATAGGGATGGGATTTTTAAAAGTCTGATCTTAACTTCATCAACTACTACAATAGTCTCTCTCTCTCTCTCTCTCTCTCTCTCTCTCTCTCTCTTTCTCTCTCTCATAATTTAAAAGAGAAAGCAAGTGCCATTTTCATTATATAAGAATGTAAGTCTGGTATCTTTTAGCCTGTATGTGTTATTTATCTAATGTTACATTCTGGTGTAGGGGTTTTCTGTTTCCCACAGGTGAAATAGATCCTGCAAGTATCACATGCTTTTGACCTCTGTTACCTGTACAAATACTATAGTATCCAGAAGGAGGAAATGAGTATAGGTAGGCTCACAAAAAGAGGGGATATCTAAAGGAGGAGGAGGAGGAGGAGGAGGAGGAGGAGGAGGAGGAGGAGGAGGAGTCGGAGTCGTTGTCTAAGGTAACTTTTCATAGTTTTATAATAAGAGCTGCCTGTTGTACAAATTCTGGTTATAATAAATGAAACTCAGAGCCAGATATTGGGGGAAGGCTGGAATATCAAAGAGAGGAAACACCACAGTCAGAACTCACCCAGCTATCTTCCAGCTTCTTCAGCCATGCTCCACATCTCTTCTACTGCCTAATCTGTCTTCCTACACCTGCCTTAAATAACTTCTTAGCCCAGTTGTTTCACATCTAGGTTAAGATTAAAGGTGTGGGCTACTACCATTTGGTAGTTAGCCTTGAACTCACAGAAACACAGAAAGATCTCTGGAGATAGAGGACTAAAAGCCAGATACCACCACTGCCAGCCTGGGAGTCTAGAACTTCCTCTGTAAACCAAGCTGGCCTCAAACTCAGATCTAGGTTACCATTTCTGGTCTTTCCCTGTGATGAGATTAAAGGTGTAATTACTACTCTCTGACCATCCTGGATTGACTGTGAGTAGATATATCTTTTCTAATATTCCAGACTGGTTTTATTAAATATATAACATATCACCACAGCTTTCTATCATTAATATAAGGGAAATATGATTTTTGATGACTTTATCTCTTATAAGTATAGTAATTTCTCCTTAATCTATTGTTCTTGTATATTTGCACTGACACAGGAAATACTGAGAGGTTTTGTTCATTGTTAGCTGTATAGTCACATATAAAAGGACATAAGATTTGAGAATATAGAATAAAAAGATCAGATAGGTGGGAATGACAGTGATTTCTGTCCTGGAATTTGGGGAGAGAGAATGTTATATGAAATTGGCCTGTGGGCTCCTTTTTTCCATGCAGTTCTTTCAGAAGATCTGATGGTAGGTGCAGACACATTAAGTTTTACTGGAGAAGAGAAACTCATTAGTCTGGGTCTTAAAATGGAATTGACAAAATCAAGGTAAGTTTACTATCTTCCTGAAGCACACATCCTCAGACAAGGGAGGTTCTCAATCCTGCCTGTATCAGGGAGTGGCTGTGATGTGAGTAAACAGAGTAGGGTAAGAGAGGAATGTAGTTCTGAACCCAAGACTTTTAGAAGCATGGGGAAAGGGGAGGCCAGGCCTGCTGAGCATCTATAAGCCCCTCGATGTTGTCTCTGCTATTCAGATGACACATTTTCCTGGAAGGCAAAGAGCATCTCAGGCAACCTGTCAGTGCTTGGACCAGCAGAGGATCTCCTGGTATCTGAATCTTAGTTTCACCTGATTCTTAGTTTCTCTAAGACATTGGGCTTTTAAAGCCACCATCATTATTTTTAAGAACTAAAATCACAGCTGCTGTTCACCTTTTCCATGAATTCATTCTCATATAACTTCCTGTTGATTATAAAATGTCAAATTGAGGGCTTAGAAGTGTTGCTCCATTAGCCTGAGTACACAAACACACACACACACACACACATCCCACACTTGAAATAGGTTTACCCTACTGTGATAATGGAATTGAGACGAAAACTGTCACTTTTTGGTGGCATGAGACCTTTAATTGCCTTTAATTCTCATTACCATTAGCCACTAATGTCACTCACAGTTGAATAAATAAATAAAAAATTTAACACCCTTTGTACTTCAATTTTCATAACAGGTATTCTGTTACCACATATTATCTCATTACATTTTAAACATTTTATGCCAATTTTCATGGAAATTTCTCCTAGAAACAAAGGAATATGAAAGAACAAGATGCTACAAATTTAAGATGTTCAAGGTAATTCAGTGTTAAAATATTTTGAGTTGACACAAACTTGATGCTGGCCTTGTCTCTCATTTATCTATTGTGATCTCTCAGAGTACCGCACATTTGTTAACAATCACCTGAATGTTACCAATTTCAAAAGTATGAAATGTATATTACCTAAAGGATTAACTTTAAATAAGATTAATGTATTAATATTATTCATGTGATTGTACCATGTAAAATTTTATATCTTTATTGTTTTCTGAAATATTTAAAATTTGTAGGTATATGTTCAAAATTAATATTGTTTTAGGTGCTTGATTCATGAACTGGAGACTAAACTGGCCAAAGCTATTTATTGAACTATGTAGTTTGTGTGCTACTTCGTGGTTGACCACATGAGGGCAGCATAGTATCTCTTAAGACAGCACATGGGGTGGGGGTGGTAAAATCTGGTATTAAAGCCATGTAAAAATCATGAATATAAAATGAAACCTACAAGACTCGATAATGGTCTTTTTTAGAAACTTCCACTTTCCGACATAAGGAATTGAGGTCCAAGGAGACCAATTAACAAGTCCCCCCTCATACAATTGATGTCTTTGAAGGTGGAGTGAAGAACTATTTGACATCAAGAGTGGCAATAATTACATTAACCAAGCACCTAGATATTTTAAGAGCCTTTGTATTATACACTGATATTATGTGTGAAAATATTTTGGCTGAAATTTAATATTTCTAATGAGGAGTTAGCCTCAGAAATGGTCCTTTCTGGAAAATTAGACAAAATGATTGAATACTATCTCTGAAAGACTTCAGGATAAACTTGAAGGCAGAAAAGTGAAATGTGTACTTCTAGGGTCTTCATTAATATTTCCTTCACAATCATGCATTTGTGAATTCTCTCAAAATGACAGCACTGTCTCAGAGAAACAGCAGAACACTAGGGAACAGGGCATAGCAATTCTGCCTTGACATTTCTCATCTTTATACTGCTTCACACCCACACCTTTGTTACATAACACACTAATACATGTGCATACAGTCAGAACTCTGTAAAGCTCATTCTGTTATGGCTGGAATATCAGGGGAAGGGGAATCTAGGTATTTCTCAGAAACCCCCTCTGTCCAAACATCTCAGGCAAATTAAAAATTGACCGAGAAACTGTTAAATAGAAAATGCTTCCTGTGGAGCTTAACCCCACCCACCTCCCTGCCTCCTGCAGGTCTTTGCCTGTCTTCCCAGCTTTTTCCTTCACTGCAGCTATTATTATTCCCCACCATTTTAGCACTCCAACAGCCTTGCAAAATGAACCCTGTGGTAGGTAGTGTATGCATCAACTTGAACAGGACCAGGGACAGCACAGTTATGATCAAATTTGATTCTCAATGTTTTTGTAAAGCTGTTTTCTGGAGATGTTTGCTGTGATAGAGTGCATAAAGACACTTGATTTCCATGATTTGGGGGACTGGCATCAGTCTAAATAATAATAGCTTGGCACATTGAACATCACATGTTCTTTGTAGCCTCAAACAAAATATTGGAGAACTACACATGTTCTTTAATGTTCAACATGGTTTCATTTTTTTTTTTCTGCCCCAGACACAAATGGACACTTTAGCTCTTCCCAGGTGCAGCTTTCAGGTCTTTGGACCAGAATTTCCCATCAGCTTCCCTGGTTCTCAGGCCTTTGGAACTGGAACTTAATCTTAGAATTTCCTGTTTGCTGACTCACCCTGGAACTTACCATCATCTCTGACTGTTAAAACAATCTCTTTAATACATCCCTCTCTTTGGACTTACCCTCTTGGTTGTCTTCCTCTGCAGTGCTCTAGGACTGGAAACTTATATAGTCTTCAATATATTTTCAGTTAAAAGCAGAGATCACTTTTACAGCAATTTATAAATTGACAACATATATTAATTGGATGAATAATGCATTACATAAGAAACTTGATCTAATGCTGTGAGTGATTGGAGTCCTCAGGATTCTCACTCTGTTTGGCCCCTAATAGGCATGTAACAGGTATGTGCTGAATGCATGGACACACACAGATTCTATCAATTTTATCATTTCTCTCAGAGCACCAGTGTTTTTCCTTCCCTTCATGTATGAGAATGTTAAAGTTATTAGCTTACTGCAAAGAAAGTGCTTAGCATTTTGTTGCTAGGATACTACTTGGTTCAGCTATAAAGCTATTCATTTATAATTTTCTATGAAAGGACAATGTGAGCCTAGGAAGCCTTGAGTGAATGTGTAAAGAGCAAATGACGTCTTGAGTGAATGGTTTGACATTGGCTTGGCAATGTCAAGAACCAATACTTTAGACTCCTGAAGAACTGATAAAGCCTTCCCTCATAAGAGTGAAGTTCAGAAATGGCAAATCCTCACTCTAGTCTGAGTGCAAACATTGCAATGATTGCAAATAAAGCAACTGCAAAGCAAAGCATAGCAAAGCAAAGCAAAGCAGTTTCGTCCTCTTGCATGGTAACAGCCAGAGACTGCTCACAGAGGCACCACCTACCTAGACTAGATAACTCCACCCACTGTGCTGTCCATGTGCTGTAGGTAATAAATGAGCTGAGGGTTCCAAGTTTCTCCATGATCAGTGCTACTCTCTTCTAGTGTATGCATTTCATCTTACCTCAGATTTTCTATGTCCACATCTGTCATTTTCTTCAGCATCTCTCCTGTCTTTATTCCTTTTTTTGTAGCCCCTGGTCAGTTCTAGGTGCCAAGCAATATTGGATGTGGAAGGACATAGCAGATTCTAAGATTACAATGAGGATTCTTAATGTAAGTTCTAATCAGCATGATCACCCATGTTTTTCATTTAGTTCATTCTACTAACATATATAAGTAACTCAACAATCTAACTTTTTGTATGGCACTGCTCATGCAATGAAAGCCCATGAGAATGACTTATATTCCAAAGTTGCGTGATGAGCAGAAAGACAATACTTTTTAATTCTTTTAAGGAAAACTGGCTATTTTGGGTGGTCTGCACATACTATTGCTGTACACTATGATCATCTTTTTAAAACTTCTTAGTGAACTACCCCTGCCCACCCCAGTGAATCTTCTGGGAACAGTGTTCTCCCTTCCTCACTTGTTATTTACATCTGGTTTTTTCCTTGCTGTGAATTTTGAAGGATATATGCTCATTCACCAAGGAGGTCCAATCTTTTCCACAATATCACATTGTCATCTCATCATAGTCTTTTGATTTTTTTTTTCAGCGTCTTCTCCACACTTCTTCTCTCGAGCAACAAACACCCTTGTAGTAAATCTCATATAGTTACTTATATTGGTTTAATAAAATGCTGATTGGTCAATAGCTAGGCAGGAAGTATAGGTGAGGTGACCAGACTAGGAAAATTCTGGGAAGAGAAAAGGCAGAGAAAGCGATGCCACCCACACATTGAGGAAGCAAGATGAGAATTATGCACTGAGCAAAAGTACCAGGCCACATAGCTAAACATAGATAAGAATTATGGGTTTATTTAAGCATAAGAGCTAGATAGTAATACACTTGAACTACTGGCCCAGCATTTACTATAATATTAAGCCTTTGAGTCAATTATTTGGGAAACAGATAATGGTTATTTGAAAGTTCCAGGTCAGGATGGAAATATCTGACTACACACAGTAGGGGCCATTTTCTTCATAAAATGTTACATCAAAATTACATTTCCTTTTTCATTTGTTTGTCTCACTTATCTGTATCAGTTTAATATAACATCTGGAGATTTATTATGGCATAAGCTTGTCAGTACTGTTGACTGTTTTATTTTGTAGCATGTCCAATGCCTTATCCATAGCAAAGGATCCATAAATATTTTTAGAAATGAGATAAAATAAAAATGTAAATTTATTTGATAAGAGTTGGAGTCATATTCTGACCTAAATATCTTGTTTAGGACAAAATTTTAAAGCAAAACTTTTGATATTGTTTATTATATGTCTTCTATTGGAAACAATGTTTCAATTTGTATAGAATTTCTAAACTTTAAAATGTGCATAATATTGGGGTTAACTTAAACATAAATATTTGTATGTTTTAAATTAAAACTAATAATTCTGGGATATTTTTGCTAATGTTTAGTTTCAACTGACCAGGACTTTACAAAACTTCAAAGATCAAAGCTCATTCTCGCTATCACTTAAATGAGGTTACCGAGAGATCAAGAGCAGGGCATGCATTATGTGTCCAGACCTATAAATCTTAATGACAGAGGTCAGGATGAGAGCATGAACTGTCTTATCCTACTGTCCTTCATAAGCTTCTTGCTACTTAGTGGAGGTTTTTGTTTGATTGTTTCAAATAAAAAAAAAATGCAGTATATAAAAAGCAATTAGGTTTTAAAGTTATTTAATAGTCTAAATTCATTTTATAGTCACACTGATTTGTAATTTGTATATATGAGGAATAATTACTATTCTCCTTAAGAAGCTGAATCATTTAATAATGGATACATAAACTTAGTGTTCAAGCCTGTGAAGTGCCATTGATGAACCGTAGATTTAATCAATAGTGGGTGACTGAATATTTGAAGTACCTTGCTCTGGTAAATAAATAACAGTAAAGATTTGATGAGATTGAATATGCAGATCTCAGACCAGAGCTAAATAAAAAAGTAAAATGTTATTTGTCAAACCATTACCAAAACACTAAGGAAAATGAAACACAATGTGTTGTGTACCCAACCCAGTGAGGCATCTGGGGAAATCACAGGCCAGAGGTGCAGCAATTCCAGGTCTGAGCACTTGATATTCAGATCTTGTATTTGTACCACAGAACACACCAGACACATCACCAGACACTAGTATTTGTCTTTTCCTTACATAACTGGATCACTCATGCTATTTGGCATTAATCTTTACTTGTCTCCATACATTCTCCATAGATAACATTTTGTGACCTCATTGACTTTGAGATTGTGGTTTTCTGATTGACAGCCAGATGATGTGTTCTTCCACTGATAAAGCGGTAGGTAGAAATGATTGAATACTTGTTCCAAGTTGAAGCCTTGGAAGGCATATGACTTTAAATCAGGTTATCTTCTTGCGACCTTCACCTTTTTCTGTGAGCAAAGCATGTCTTAAGGAGCTTCCTTCAGCCTGGACACTGAGATAGAGACCTGAAGCAGGTCAATGTAGTGCAGTAAAGCCTAGTCAAGTACTGAGGGCATCAGCTAATTCAAAGATCACCCACCAACTGAAGCATGGAAAAATGCTTGTTTCTATAGTCCTTTGTAATTTAGCAGGAGGATTTGTTACCTAGAATTACTATAAGTAGAAACCCAATTAACTCACACACTGATAAAGAACTGTTAAAAACAGTGAATTTATGTAGGAGAAAAAAATTAACAGAAAAATACTTGCCAGAATTGAAGATAATATCAAATACATTTGAACCAAAATAATATCATCTGTGTGGAGTACAGCTCAGTTTTAAAACCTCTATATAGCATATTTAGAGCCTTGAGTTAGATTTCCATCATGAAAAGGAAAATAAGATTTACCCATGTCAATATCTAAGAATCAATAGTTGGACAGGAGCTACTCTGGTCTTTGAAGTGCTATAAACTTTCCTCATACCATAAAGTGTTTCTGGTGCAAGACCCTACAAAGAGATGGTAGTGCTTGCCAGTGGATCTTCCTGTCAGAGGTTGGAAGATGTGAAGGATGCTATGTGTCAATTTTTCAGTTATGTGTGCATTTGTTGGTTCTTCTAATGTGGGAGGCCTACCATTATTCCCCTACCTTGTAACAGAATAATCGTGTATTACTTTGCATTTAGTCCTTCTTTATTTTACAGTGTCCATTCGAAACAAAGGACCAATTGTGGCAATATTCTCATCTCTAAATGATGTGTATTGCAGATCAAAACTCTGTCTGCTAATTTGTCTGTTTTTAAAATGCCACCAATGCATTTGAATGTATTGATGCTTTTCTTTGGATTTTCCTCCTTAATTTTTAGCACTGTGAAGAGAATGTTGCTCTCTTTAAAGTTATTGGCAGGCACATTTTAGAAGTGTTGTGAAGAGTGAGTATTCAGTAATTGTTGCTAATTGCCTCTGCTCTCCACTTCACCTTGCTATTAAAGACCTGGCAAAAGACTCTTTATTTTAATGAATCCCATCTTTGTTTTCAGATATGAATCGCTCTTTTGGGAGAATGAACATTGCTGTCTAAAGTAAGCAGCAAATATGCATTACACATGGAGGGAAAGTGTAGTTGGTATATGCATCACACACACACACACACACACACACACACAAGATCGAATTAAAGGCCAGATGATTTCTCTGTTTAGAATATTTAAAAAAATCAGTTTCTGAGGTATTTTTATTTGATTTGCCTAAAATGGATATAATCATAATCACATTAATAACTCATTTTTATCAATTGCTTACCTAGCACAAACAAAAATTTTAATAATGTTAAAAATCATTAAACCAAATAAACATAAGTGTATTTTAAAGATAATTTGGGATACAAATAGTTTTAGAGTCTAACCTTTGGCATACTGATTTTTAGACTATGAGTTAAATCATGTTATTTTCAGTATCACAAAGCTCATAAGTCGATATCAGTAGGTGTTTAAAGAATAATTTATATGATGGATGAGATATAATTGCTTAATATGATCACATACAACTCCACTGTGACATTTTCTACACATTGAAGACAATATGTATTCAAATATCAAGTAAGAAACTCTGTTTTTACAAGATCTAAATGAAGGTCATGTATCATTTCCTACAAGGAACAAAGTATGTAAATTTAGACAATATTTAGTGACTTGAGATATTGCTAAATGACATTTATGTTCTTTGTTTATCAAAATTCCATAGCAATACCAACAAAATAGTACAAAATTGACAGATATATAGAGATTGGATTTTTCCCCTATTTTCTGTCCTTAACAAGGACAATACAATCAAACTATAATAGAACTCTGTTTCTATTAAGTTGAAGCAATAAGTAATGCTAATATAACAAAGCGTCTTTAAAAATCGTCACTATAAACAGCAATGGTTCCTTTCTTCTGTCAGTAACTTTGGAAGTGATGAACTCTGGGATATCTCATGGAACAAGGTGGTGGTTCTGATTCTTAGTTCACTGATGACTGGGAATTTCCAAAGGAAATAGACAGGAATGGCAAACACATATTTAAATTATTCACAGAGACAGAGAGGTCTTATAATCAAAAGGAGTGACTGTATAGCATGCTTTTCCATTATATTTTTTTCATTGACTTACAATTCCCATGCTTTCCAGATTTTGCATGGAGGGCCTTTGTGACTGTCATGGCTCTTTTCAAAGTGGAGGTGGGACATGTTGTTCCAAAGCTATTGCAGTCACAGAATCTGAAGGAGACAATGCAGTTTTTAGCTGTCTACAGGCTAGGGAAAGGCTTACTCCTCAGGGAGAGCTAACTGATCGTAGTTGGCCTAAGCACCAATCAGTGTGCTATAGCCTATTCAAATTTGCCAAGAGGCGAGCTGGAATCACAAGACCCAAGAATTATCTGGCTGGTAAGCAAACAGCTAAAATGGACTGGACCTCAAAATCCTAGATGAATTTGAAACACTTTAGATGATCCTTCCTCAGGTTCCCACAAGTGACCTTGAACACACAGAGCAAACACTGTTCAGAGAGGACCACAAAGGACAGCTGACACCCAGAAAATTATACCATACTCTCCTTAATCCCTCAGTGTGAGCTTTTGGAGAAAATTGTCTCCATTCCTAAGGTTTAGTCAGATGGGGTTTACACCATGGAAGGTAAAACTACATACAGACAAACATCTATGCTTTTGACATTTATTCAACTTCATTGCTTAATTGACTTCTTGTTTTCCTTCATCACACTACAGTGTTATAATTAAACATGGATGAGGGTTTTCCCTTTTACTGTATGTATAGTAGGTGTCTGTATCCATGTCTGAGAACTAACAATAGTGTCTCAAACCACATTCTAAAAAGCACCATGAATCACTGTAGCCAGACATCCTCAGAACCAGACCCATGAAAATAATAGCCCTGAGCCTAGAGACTGTCTGAGGAATGGTGGGAGGGGAGGAGGAAGGAAGTCTCAGCCTCCAGGGAAGACAGTGTGAGTGGTGAGCTGAGTCATCCCAGCCCTAGTAGAGATTGCAGCGTTAAGGCCTGAAGTTTACTGATGGCAGCCTAGGTAAATACAGAGTGGAAAGATGGAGAGGTTGTCTATAAAAACTGAGTGAAAAAAGAAGTGTGGCATTTAGAGCCACATTTGTATTCCCATTCACTTCTGTCTGCCTCCTGCTTCTTATATAAGGCAGAAGCAGGTCAGACAGAAGGAAGTGACAATCATCTTGACCATGTGGGCTTAATGAGAATGAATGCCTTTCCTAGCGGAGTGGACGCCTCCAAAGGGAGATTATCGATACCAGAGGACTCCAGGGCAAGGTCTCAGGTGGACTACCAATGGCAAGGGCTGTGGGAGACTGGAGGGGTTAGATGGAAGTACACGTTATCATCTTACAGAGAAGTGTGAGGAACATCTGTGCTCAAGTCCAGTATCGGCACCAAAGTCACTTCTCAGTAAGTCTGCCTCAGATGGGGGTGCAGTGACCTCTGTGGTAGGAGATCAACAGTGAATTTTTGTTGCCCAAGGACATCCCCCCCCCCGCCCCCTGCCTGCCTGCTGGTAACTGTCAGGTAAGAGCAAAAGGTTCAGAAGTATAGAGGGACAGTGACCGAGGGTCCTGTGCCTTTCATTAGATCATTTCAGGAGAATATTAAGCACTGACAAAAGGGACAGACTGAATGAGATATGAGACTGCAATTTTAACTTGCACTGGATTGAATTTTAATAACAATAAATATTCATACAATTATGAAAGCTTGCAAGATGACTTCCAGTGGTTGGAAAAAAACAGGAAAATGAGTGTGTCTGAAAATACAGACCTGGAAAAATATAAAGTCATTTCATTTTTGTAGCAGTAATAAACGAATTATAATGACCAGTAAGAAACATGATTAAAGCAATATGGATGTATTTGTAAGAAAAAACATTAAGAAAACTTGCATTTGCTAATAGGTACATCTTAATGGGCAATTTGTCTGGGCTCTAGATAGAGTCACACTTAACTCTTTTAATGAATAGGGCATTCTTCTCCTTGTTTACACAGCATGCTGTAGCCAAAGCATATTAAATAACTTGCTCAGAGATGAACAGCTAATAAGTGATGGATGTGGGAAAAATTTGAGGAAATACCATATCCAAGCCAGTTTTTATCCTACTGGGACTCTGCTACCACCAGCTGAGGTGGTCAGTCTGACACACTTCCCACTGAGTATCTGCTTTGTGTATCGTAGCACAACTGATATGAAGGCATTCATTCACTATGGTGCTTCTAAACAGACATGTCAAATGTCTATGATAAAGCTTTGTCAGTTCAAATCCTGATTCTCCAGTTTAAAAACCAGATAGATGGTACAGTCTTGGCTTCCCTGTGGTTTTCCTTTGTTTGAGTGATGTGCTTGGGTGCCATGGAGACTGTCTGCATCAGCACACTATTACAAATATTGCCTGTTCTTGCAATGCCCAAGATGAAGAGTTCTGTTAGCATTGTGTGGCACCCGGCCATCTGGACCTACTGAAGCCTTCTTTCTTTACACATGTTCACCGAGTGACTCACTTCCTCTTTGTGAGCTTCTGTTCAGATTTTCCAGAGCCTCTGTCCACTTGTATTTGGAAGAGTAGGTGACAAGAGAAAAAAAAAGTAAAATTCAGGATCAGACAGAGAAAGTTAACCTTCAAATTTGTTTAATCCTATAGACACTGGCAGAACTCAGACGGCCAGCATTGACTGGGGCTTTAATAAGATTTTCTTTTGTCATTAGTATTCCCTGATCCAGATTACATTTTCTGATACTCACCTTTACCCATAATAAACATGATCTTAATTAGTCTTAACAATAAAAATTCAGGGTGAAGGCTGAAAGATCAGAGAAGGAGAGCAGCCACAATCATTTCTTACCTCTACGAAATCTCAGGATGTAGCTGAGATCCTGTCTCCTCTGCTTTATATTTCAGTCATGACCTCCCCAGTGCTGGGATTAAAGTGTGTGTGGGGCACAACCACCACTGGCTCTGCTTTTTTTTTTTTCATTTTTTTTTCTTCTTTATCTTGTATTTATCA